>JAGKTI010008419.1:0-33668 GCA_018397915.1 Birgus latro
CCTCTTGTCATGAAAGAAGGAGAAGAGAGGGAGAGTGGGGTAAAATGGAGAAGAGACTGTTAGCTAGAAAGGAAGGGCAGAGGAAGGAGGGGAAGAACAAAGAAAGAGAAGATGGGAGAAAAGATGAGAATGGATGGATGGATGGATGGATGGTTGAAAATAGTGTGGAAAAGGAGTAAACTGAGGAAGGATAGAACCATGGAACCATGAGGGATCGAGTAACGAGAAATGCGAAAAAATGTACGAAAAGGGAGGAAAAAACTACTACAACAACAATAATAATAAAATAGTGTAAGGAAAAGGAGTAAACTGAGGAAGAATAGAACCATGGAACCATAAGGGAGCGAGTGACGAGAAATGCGAAAGAATATACGAAAAGGAAGACAAAAACTACCCATCCATCATCCAATCCTATGTCGCCCCATGAGGAGCGCAAGAACCCGGGGCTAGGCAATTGGTCCTGACATTTAAGATGAGTAACCAGCCTCACTCATCCCTGCGTGGCATTACGTGAGCAATAAACCCCAACCACCCCTTGAATATAAACCTACATAGGCTCAATCCGATTGAAGCACCTTAATTACCCACAAAACCACCAGGCGCCATAATTTGTTTATACGATTACCATCCAGCATAGTAAATGGTTTCCTGGTGTACAGGAAACCACTTGGCTTGTTACTCAGTGCAGAATTACCCATAGGCAGATGGATGAGGAAAGAAAGGAACGAAAGACAGTGAAGGAAAGAAAGACAGAAGAGGAAGGATGGAAGAGAAGAAAGGGCAGACACCCAAAGCAGCACTACATCGAGTGAGTGGATGATGAGCGCCCCTACCTACAGTATACTACTACTACTACTACTACTACTACTACTACTACTAATAATAATAATAATAATATTAATGGTGGAAGATGATAAAGTGTTTTTGTCTATACTTCAAAAATAAGACTACAGTATTTCTAAAGTGATATATTCACTTTAGAAATACCGCAGTCTTATTTTTGAAGTATAGACAAAAACACATTATCATCGTTCGTCAATAAGAAGAACAAGATTTTGAATCTGTCATGCTTAAAAGTTTGGTGATGACTGTTTTAAAACCTATGATGATGATACGCCACTTCTGGGCTTAATAAAATCGTCTGGTACGAGCAAGAATAAAGGTTAACAATATAGGGCTAATACCGTACATGAATGGAGGATGGACAGATGGAACTGAGGATATGGGTTTTTATGAAGTTAAAAATGGACTACTAATAAATGGATAATCAGAAAGCAAGGAAGGAGGGTGGCTGGGTAGGAAAGAAAGAAGGAAGGGAAGGCAGGAGAGGTGGCTGGGCAGGAAGGAAGGAAGGAGGGTGGTTTGGTAGGAAGGAAGGAAGGGTAGAGAACAATGGAAGGATGAAAGAGGGAGGGGTGAAATATGAAAGGAACAGAGGATAAATTAAAATTAAAATACTCGGCAAGTCGAATTAAAAATGACCAGGAGAGAATGGAATGAATAAATAGATGGTCAGATGAAAAAAAGGGTGAAAAAAAAAAAGAAAAGTATTAAAGTGACTAGTCCAAATGGAGTACAACACAATCCGATGAGGGGGATGGGTGGGTGAGTGGATGGGTAGGTAGGTAAGTAGGGGCTGTATTCTATGGATATTGAGTAGGGGATGGATGGAACTAGAATGGAAACGAGTTGAATGTGGAAGGAATGGAAAGACGAATGAAAAATGGATGAAAAAGAGATATGTATTGAAAGATGGACTAGCAGACAGAACGAAATAAACTGGATAGATATGAGAAGGTATGGAATGAAAAAGGAGATGTTGGAGAGAAAAATGGGATGATATGTGGATGAATGTGGATGATCCGATGATGGAAGGATCAATAAAATTATATGAGGGGGAAGAGGAGTACCGGAATACGGTATATATGACTGCAGCAACGTAGGATGAACGGATGGATGGAAGGACACAAAATGAAAAGGATATACGAGGGGCGAGATGGAAAGAGTTGTTTCGAATGGAATGACTGGGTGAAAAGGAAAGAATGATAAAGTGAGGGTGGGTGAACTGTGGAAGGATAGATATATTAAAAAAAAAAAAAAAAAAAAGGGAATACTATACAGAAGGGTTGGATGGAGATAACGCCGCTATTATCAGTTGAAGTAGGCCTATTTACAGCAAAATTCTAACCAACGTATGAGAGCAAAGGATATAAACGAAGGAAATACGGAAAGATAGAGAAAAAAACTGAGTGTCCGACTGAAACTGTAACGGCCGATGAAATGCTAGAAGAACGAGGAAATGAATGGGGAACTTTAGATTATCGGGAAAGCCGATCTAACAAATTTAGTGAAATATAAAATGGAAATATCTTCGTATTAGTTTTAAACAGGGAGAAAAGTATTAACACCTACCCTCAAAACTATAAAACTTGATTACTATAAGTCACTCTCACTTGCCCGGCTCTAACAACAAATACTTACTGCGCAGGAATATATAATTAGTGGTGACAGCATGCAAATCAAGCCAGTAACTCAATAGCAGTGTTGACGTCAGGAGAGACCGTCAGTAGCGGAGTCGTGACACTGCACAACACTGGCTTATCTCTCACTTAACCTCCCACTTACACCAGCACTAACACTCTAATACTGAACACTACTTACCCCATCATACAGAAAGTGATTTATTGTGGGTCCTGGTCTGCTGTCAAGTTCTCACACCCCGAGCTGAGGACACAGCCAGGAAGACATCCGCCAATGAAAGTGATGTGTCACACGCAGTCACTGCAAACAAAAACTGTATAACTCATGTGATCAAATTTGTATGGCTGGCAACCCCTCCCCCACAAAACACACCCCGCCCTCCAAACAACGTACAGTAGCAAAGAGTACAATCGCCTTCTCTTTTAAGTACTCCAAGACATAAATACCGAAGGGCTTGATTGGCTGGCCTCAAAATGACGCCACCAAGACGAAAAAAGGGGGGGGGGGGGGGCCTTGATTGGCTAGCTCATAAAATAACGCCAAGGCAGAGTCCCCATGCAGCCCGAGCTTAGCTCATGCTGGCCACATTTAATCCTACGAGTATCTGTGCAGTACTAAACAGCACATTAATTTACCACTTTCTATTTAATCTATAGCCTAAAGAAAATATCTTGGCCCATTCTCATGCCTAACAAACCCAGCAGGTGTCAAATAGGCTAGGTAATAATATAAACCACAGTCCTACCTTCCTCCCGCTGACTCGAAGGACGCTCACTTCACCTAGTTGAACATGGCTGATGGTTCTTTACAGTCTTCGTAAAGTTTTCACTATTATAACGATCTTGTCATCACTAACTTTTAAATATCAACAAGGTGTTTGTGTTGTTTATATGGTGATGTTGATACGCAAAAGCAGATTATACTGTACATAATTTGAATTAAGGGACTAAAGCTACTGCATGTCTAGACGGCTATTTGTTTGTGTTGTTTCTCGCAACAAGAGATACGAGCTTGATATTTTCTTTACCCAGTGCTTCTGATGTTAAAATACCTCTGAACGTAGTCACAAACTACATTAATTTCCATACCTACTCGTAACGAAGTTAGGATCTGTTTATGCAGGAAGATCACGACACACAGAAAGCTTCAGCACTCTCCCTATAGTACCTTCTGAGAAAACTACTCATACTTACAGTACATCAAAGTTACATGTGTTGCGTTCTTTTTATTGCGGGAAGACATAATATTTGAGGATAACTGCAGCTGCCTTCGAAAATGAGATATATATATTAAAAATAAATAGATTTGGCCTACTCGTATATATAACCCATAGGCTACATACGGGGACCACAATTTTCATACTACTGGAGCAATAAACAGATACGGTCTTTCCCAAATTTAGTCAGATGACGGGCTTTTTCCACTTATTAATTCTGCTGCATATATAGGCCCTATTACTTTAACCAGCTTAGAAGAGAACTTTCGAATCGAAGGGGTTAGATAAGGCCTTCATTAACCCCTTCACTGCCAGAGGCCCTTCCTAAGCTAAACAAAATCGCCTGATGGCAGTACTCCTAAGCTAAACAAAATCGCCTGATGGCAGTACTCCAAAGCTGAACAAAATCGCGTGATGGCAGTACTCCTAAGCTGAACAAAATCGTATGATGGAAGTACCCTTCCTAAGCTGAATAAAATCGTCTGATTATAGTACCCTTCCTCAGCTGAATAAAATCGCTTGATGATAGTACCTTTCCTAAGCTGAATAAAATCAGCCGGTGGTAGTCTGATCACACACACACATACACACACACTGGGCATTACTACCAACTCCTTATATTATAAAAACTGACCTGGAATTTTTTCATAAGAAGGTATCTAAATATATTTTTACATGCTTGCTTAAGCATTTGTGTCAGTTTTTTTCTTTGTTAGTACTCAGCCTAGATATCCAGTGGCAGGGTGCCAAAAGAATATGGGGAGTGGTTATAGCAGCTTATAGTCTCTCATTTGCTTACCTCGTCTCCGTCTCTTCCTTTTCACCTACTTTCTCCACGTCACAATTATTCTCTCTCTCTTAGCAATCAAGATGGAGGGTGTTATATTAGGTAAAGTTAGAGTGGAAAGAGTTGATTCCCCCTATTCACACTATTGAAGTTTTCAAAATCATGAAGAGATATGACCAACTTAGACATGAATGAATATTCTGAAATAGACCGGTCGAGACAAACCAGAAGTAATGGCTGCAAAATTATGGGAAAGCATTTCCAACCCCATGAAACAAAATACTTCTTCTTCAACAGAGTCGTACGTATCTGGACCAGACTACCCTCAGATATGGTGAACAGTATCTCAATTAAGACATTCAAAAACAAAATAGACAGGTATTTGCACAAGAATCCTCAGCTGACTCTTTTTCTGTCCGAATAACTTGCTTTTATAGTTTTGGTGATAATGTTTTAAGTTTCTTTCCGCAGAGTCCGAGACCACGGGATTACTATATTTACGTATATCTGTAACTTTTGAATTCCCGCAGAGTCCGAGACCACGGGATTAATTAGCTATATTCACGTGTATCTGTATCTTTTGAATTCCCGCAGAGTCCAAGACCACGGGATTAATTAGCTATATTCAAGCGTATCTGTATCTTTTGAATTCCCGCAGAGTCCCAGACCATGGGATTACCGTATTCACGTTGTGATGCCTACAGACGCTCCATTAACTCAACGTACCCGTTTATAATGTCATACCGTGGCAATTAGTTTATTTGATTACTTTCTCTTTCAGGTTACTCAAACATGTAGCTTACAGATAAAAGTAGTATAGAATGTGACCTTTCCTTTCCAGTATATCCTATAAAATTTCCATGTCAGTTTTTCCATGCTGCATGGTGGATTTTCTCACTTTTTTCCTGGAAGGTTTGGAGGTGGGGGGAGCTTTCTTGCTTTACTATCCTTATCCTTAAGCATGCAGAGTTAGATCTTGTAGTCATAGCCTTCTCTGTAACAAGCAGCCTCGAAAGGACCAGAAGGTCTGTTGCCGTGTGGTTTCCTATGTATGTATTCCTATGTATGTATTTCATGCTACGGCTGTCCGTCCACGACTGGTGTGATTATTTTTTCTTTCTTTAATGCAGTGCGGTTGATTATTTCTCCAACTATCATATTTTTCCTTTGCTTTCTGGACCCCACCTCACTCAACCTGCAGGTGGGTGATAAAGAAGCGGGATGATGATGACTTTGATGATAGTAACACTTTTAACGCCTGATTGTAGTTCTTGCTATCTCTAAACGTTATTATTCACGGCAAGAAAGACCTTTCGTAATGACAGAGGTGATGAAGGTTTTTTCTAACTCTCTCGGTTCGAAAAGTCTCTTCTAATCTGAATTAAATAAAGCTGCCTGGAGGTTGCAAGGATTAAAATATGGAAAACACCATCGTAGCGAGGAAATTCAGAGAGGGAGAGGGAGTGTTCGTCAAGTGGTATGATACACACATCGTAAAAATGTTGGCTGAGAGAGAGAGAGAGAGAGAGAGAGAGAGAGAGAGAGAGAGATTTCGTATATGAAGCACTTCTCTCCACCTGCGTTGGCTGGCTTCCTTTAGCAACTCACAGTATTAACGTCGCACCAATTTTTTTCCCCCCCCTGTAAAACTGTAACAGCCAAACCTACACAACCCCCTTCGAGATGTAGGAAGCCGAAGCTAGGCTACTGTAGTTTAGTACATTCAAGGGTAGGTGACCAGCCTACTTCCCCTGACGGCAATACGGGATAGAAAATCCTCGTCACCTCTTGGAAACCTAATATATGCAATGCCTGTCTGCAATCCCCCCCTAAAAAAGAAACGCTTGTGATACTGTAAAAAAAAATGACTGCCTATGTGCCACGGGATATGCTGATAAAACGTCAATAGGGAAAGAATGTCTGTTGTGTCCATCTTTTAGTGGTGGGGAGGTCAAGTGGTAGATGTTCCCATTCAGATCCCCGCTCAAATGCAGTAAATATAATAGTGAAATATTTGGAGACAGTATCTGCCCACTGATCGTAAAAACTTGCCTTTAACCCTCTCGTGGTCGGGGAACTTTTGTACTGTACTGTATTCTATACCAGGTAAATTTCAGACTGTATTATTTTTCTTAAAGTGAAGTACAGGAGTCTGAGTGATGATGTTGTCAACACTGACATTAACAACGCTAATATGCTATTTCAGCTAACACCAAAAGATCTTAACCAAGGCTTCTCTAGAGTATAACACTTTTGCTCTCAACCTTTCAGCTTTTTCATCCAAATAAAAATCCGTGTCCTTTTTCGCCAAGATTTTCAAACAACTCCCTTGGTAATTCATTTTGCTTATTATTCCCTGGTATGTTACTTATATCTTGTTTAATACATATCTGCAACAACACACACAAACCTTGAATGCAAGCATGCATACACACACACACACACAGTCAACATCCCCTCCACACATCACCGCCACCTCCCGCACAAAGCCCTTTGTTTACACATGCACACAAGCATGAGAACTCCTTCCTTCCTCCTACGCGGCCATTCCCGCCCCCCTCCCCAAAGTGTGGTGTGGGTACATATGAAAGTGGTATCAGTGAGCTGGTGGAAGGGCTGACAACACCACACTATAGGCCTACATACTCTCTCCCACTTCACAGATTCAAACAACTTCAGAGGGGAAAGAATACTCTGTTAAATAAAATTATCTAATGATAGCCAGAACAGCGAGCACTAATAAACCTGTCAATGCTATGGACCTAAACAGGTCTTCTGTTCTGGATATAAAAACGATTTACTTCAGATGAGAAACCTGAGTTAAAAGGTGGACTAAAAAATAAGCTGTCAGTTACAATATGTTTTGAGAACAAACCTTAATAAATGAAACCATACAGCATTGTTCTACCAAGCTTTATGAAGATGAAGACTTTATACAAACCTCGAGTCTGAGAGGTCCTTGGATTGTGAATAACTGTAGACTGTTTGAGGGTGCACCCCCCCCCCAAAAAAAATAATAATAATAATAATTTGTTATCGAACTGAGGGGGTTAATCTGCTCTATCCAATGCATTATCATCCCTGTAAATATCTCTTCCGTAAACTCATCTGTCCAATCTGTTCTGCTGCCACAGTCAATCTATCCAGTTAATTCATCACCTGTCTTCCTACTTAGTCCATTCAGTAAATCTAGCTCTCTCATCCAGCTATCCAGGCAGTATATTAAATCATCTAGCTGTTTTGCCTAACTACTTGATCCATTCTTAAGTTTCTCTCTGGTCAATCCATCCATTAACACTCAGGCTCCTAGGCCTCACTTTCATTTGAATAAAATTGTCTGGCTTTAGCTGGAAGAGATATTAGACCACAATTGGGTTAATGGTACGTAACAGTACACAGGAAGTACTGTAACGATAACCAAAGGCCTATCAGTCATAATGAGGTTATCTCAGGCTCCTACGCTCACTCTCAGCTAAATAAAATTATCTGGTATTAGCTGGAATATTATGGTGCAGTTCTCCCGACCATGGTAGGGTTAATGGTATTACTAAGGACACTCTCAGGCCCCTATGCTTACTCCTAGCTGCATATACAGTACTCGCCTGGTATTAGCTGGTACAAAATACGTGCATGCAACCAAAGGAGGGTTACCACTCTCTAATCTCTATTCATCTATCCAGTTAACCTATGCATCCATTCTAAGTCACTGCCTCACTACTCTCTCTACTGACTTAACCTATCCACAAATAATTACGCTCTATTCATCCACTCAATCACCCTATTGGTCCACCTGTCCTGTCTTTCTGTTCCACTACTCACTAGCCTATCCATTAACAATCAGTCTCCAATCTTTGCTCATTTATTCGGTCCCTATTAGTCCACCTGCCTTTTCTGTTTCATTACTCTCTAGCCTAACCATTAACAATCAACCTCCAATCTTTGCTCATTTATTTTTTCCCAGTCCACCCATCCACCTATAATCCATCTATCCGATTATGCTCCCTACTAACCTAACCACTAACAATCTCCAGTCTCTACTCTTTTACCCACCCATCCTAAGACATTGAGTTCCATTGCTTTTTCTAATGACCAACGATGTTCACTAATAATTAGTCTATTCATCAATCTACTCATCCTAACCATCCATCTATCAAGTTTCATTACTTTCTCACTAACATTCCATCTCTACTCATATATCAAAGCACCATTCATCCAAAGCCATTTTATCCCATTATCTGATAACCTAATCATCCACTTAAAATGACTTCATCTAACCATTTTATCAATCTCTCCAAATCATCTATCCATTTACTTTCCCTCTATTTACCTAAACTATCCACTAGTACTCATTCTCCAATCTACCTGATCACCCTTCCATACATCTATTCATTCTAAGTCATTCTGTTCTAATACCTTCATTCTCTCACCTGCAATCTTCAACTTATACATGCATGATATTCCCACATTGCAACCACTCACTAACATTGGAATGACATCCTGGGCCTTATTCCCAACTATTTTTGTCAGTTTAATCACTTAATTTACCTATGATAATGTTTATTATCTTACTGGAAAGCCAAACAACTTTTCCATCTCTCAACAGACACTTGGATATCCGCGATGCAATCCTGACCCTGGATAAGAGCATTAAAGACGTGGGCAACAAGCTGAATCGACATGAGGCGCGGGAAGCACAGGTTGCTGACTTTACGACTAGGGCACTTGGCACCCTCACTGCAGGCCAAAGCGAGAGTGAGAGTGGCACGCAGGCCATTGCGAGACAGCTGGCCAGCATGGAGGAGCGCATTTTGTCCATAGAGGCACTCATTCAGACGGTAGGTGATGATATGAGTTAGTAACAGAGTAGATTCTGCACAGTGAATAGTTTAATTCTGTGGACTGTTTTGGTGTTCACAGATACCATAACTGACCTACATATACTGGGCATACATTACAGAGTAGTTTACTTCCTTTCTACAGAAACTGTGACCCAGTAGGACATGTCATGCATGATGACTCATCATCTCAGCTCTTTCTTCCTAAGACCCTCCTACAAGAGGAACTAGCTGTAACAGAACCATCTCCAGGCTTTTTAATCTTACAAACTTCCCACTGCCACTTACTCTCTTTCCTCTTTCTTCTCTCTTCCTAACATAGTGCAATATATAGTTCCACTTTTTTTCTTCCACAGCACACAGGGTCTTCTAATGTTATCATCAACTGAATTATCAAAGATTTTCTGTCATCTTTGTGCATTTATCAAGTACTGTAGTTACAGTAAGGTTATAAAATCTTACTGGTGTCTCTTGTTTCCTATTTATCTTCCTTCCCAAACTTAGAAAAGAACTTTTAATAAACATTATATTTCAGTCAGTAAGGAAAGTACTTTATTACATGAATGGGTCTCTAAGGGGTCTGCCCATTCCTCTCTTCCATCCTCTTCTGTCATTCTTTCCTTCATTCTTTCCTCGTCCTTCTGCCTACGGGTGACTTTACACTCCCTCTTCTGTCTTGCTATCCTTCAATCTTTCCTCTTCCTTCTGCCTGTGGGTGACTCTACACTGAGTGAAGAGCCAAATGGTTTCCTGTACACCAGGAAACCATTTACTAAGCTGGGTGGTAATCATATAACCAAATTTTGGTGCCTGGTGGTTTAGTGGGCAATTACGGTGCTCCAGTCCGATTGAGCTGAAGTAGGTTTATATCCAAGGGGTGGTTGTGGTTTATTGCTCATGTAATGCCACTCAGGGATGAGTGAGGCTGGTCACTCTCATCTTAAATGGCAGGACCAACTTGCTTAGCCCAGGGCTCCTACGCTCCTCATGGAACAACATAGGATTGGATGATGATGTCAGAATATAAATAACAACAGTTACCTATACAGCGAACCCTTGAGATATAATGAACACTGAATATAACAGACCCATCCTTTAACGGACACTTTTAGTATTTCGAAAAATTGCCACAATTTTTTAATAAATGCTGCTTGGTATCCAACTGCCACTGCTTAGAAGCAGTCCTCCCTCAAGTTCAGACCACTGCACAGTTGGCTGGCCTAGACCACAGAACTTCAATCACTAATTAACCTCTCAGTAACCATTCTGCACATCAGTTCTATCTATCTATTGTCAGACTTCATAATCCCGTAAGGGGTGTGGCCATTTGACTTTGAGTTATTTGTTTTACAGGGAGGGGCACTAACCCTCCACCAACCCACTTGTTGACACGAAGGGAGCACGTATGGTTTGGTTATATGGTTATCACCCAACGTTGTAAATGGTTTCTTGGCTTACAGGAAACCATTTGGCTTGTCACTCAATGTAAAGCCACCTGTATATAGGAAAGAAAAGCAGTAAGAAGTGACAGGAAAGATGGGAGAACTTGGAAGAGAGGAGAGTAGGCATGGACAAAGAATGATAAAGGCTAAGGAAGAAGTTGGGCGCACTTCATCAAGTGAGTGGATGATGGTGGTGGTGACCATCATCCACTCACTTGATGTAGTACTGCCAACTTCTTCCTTAGCCTTTATCATTTTTTCTTCTGTACCTGCCCTCCTCTCTTCCTATTTCTCCCATCGTTCACATCAGTTCTGATTTGTTATTTACTTATTTTTTAATATTACACTACAGAGCATACATGCCACCTGCAGGTTCTACTCTCTCAGCACCAAAGAAACAAGAGCATTCAGTACTGCCATGCAATACAAAGTCCCCTACCAAATGATGCCCATACATATGTAATTGACCTTGGGGCAAGATGGCTGGTTGTTGCGCGCAACACGCTGTCATGGTATGGGAAACAACTCTGTGAAGTTATATCAAAATCTATCCATTCATATGAATGTTACTGAGCAGACACGAATTTGGGTATGGCTGTTAAGTATGACAGCACCCGCCCTTGTTTGAGCTCCAAGTGTGACCTTGACCTTGGGAGCAGATGGCTGGTTGTTGAACGACAAACCGCCATGGTATGGGGAACAATTGTGTAAAGTTATATCAAAATCTGTCGAAGCATGTGGAACTTACAGAACAGACATGAAATTGCAGATGACCTTGTTTGAGCCGCAAATGTGACCTTGACCTTGGGAGTAGATGGCTGGTTGTTGAGCACGACACACCATCATGGTATGGGCCACAATTGTATGAAGTTATATCAAAATCTGTCCATGCATGTAGAAGTTGCAGAGCGGACCTGAAACTGCAGATGTACTGACGGAACCGTGCAAACCTATAGTTCCCAACCAGTCAACAGTAGGGGGCTAAAAAAGGAAATTTAAATATTACCTGTAACTGTAAAGTTGGACGCAACATGGAAATATGAACTTCACAGTCCAAATTAAGGTAAAACAGACATTTGGGAATAACAGACCTGATTTCCAACCAATTAATTTGGTATAGTGCGTTCACTGTACGAGAGTTGAAAAAACATGAAAATGGTAAGAAAAACTGAAATACTCCTTACAAAGATATGCAAGAGAAAGCATACTTCTGCAATCTGAGAATTGATAGGGGAGCCCCACACCACAATTTTAAATCTCTCTCCCTCTATAGTGCAACCATGGTTCAAAGTTGAAACTGAAAAAATTTAACACCAGCATATGTGAAAGCGGTTTCACATACACGATCTGTTCCACCTATGACAGACACCCCACTATGTTAACAGGCACAACGAAGTATCTCTTCAGTGCGGACTGCAAGGTCACTGAGATTCTAACCTTTCCTTGTAACTCCCACTCTCTCTCTTAACAATGACTGAGTGTGAGACTGTGATCATGTGCGATGAAATGAGGAATGAATGGATAACATATTTTCTAGCACCTTAACTTGGCCCAGATTTTGATCTTGGAGCTTACTTGGCCATGTGGAGAGGATGAAGAGTGAGAGACTAACGAGGAGAGTGTATATGAGTGAGGTGGAGGGGGGAGAGGGAGGGGGAGGCCAAGGATGAGATGGAGGGATGGGGTGAAGAGGTATATGAGAGAGGGGGGTGTGAGCTGGGAGCGGGGCAGTGAAATGACAGTGGACAGGGCGACATGGAGACGATTTGTTTGTGGCCACCCCTTACGGGATTAAGGCGTCTGGCAACAGATAGACAGACAGATAGATAGATTATTTCATGCAGCTCAGTGGCAAAAAAAAAAAAAAAAAAAAAAAAAAACACTGCTGCCGCTCTACAACCTTTCCAAGGCATTGCTTCCACACTAGCTTCATATCCTAGTGTTAAACTATTGTTACAACTCAGAATTCAAGATGGATAAATGATAATTTTGAGCCAAAGTTAAAATGAAAAAAGTATAGACACCAAACCTCATGTTCACCCAGGATGGCAGATGAAAAAACTTCTAAGCCTCCCAATTGTAGATCAACTCCCTCACACCAGTCCAACTCTCCTTTCTTTGTGTTCACATTTCATTCTTTACTTCAATCTGTGACATATCTTTCTTCTCCTCTCCTAACAAGATTTTTTTTTAGCTTATTGTTATCACGGTTATCATCATCATGACTTTTTCTCCCCACCCAAGGTGGGGGGAGGTAGAATCCAGAAAACAAAAAGAAAGTATGACAGAGGAAGAACTATCAACAACATGCAGAGAGCACTTAACCTCATTTCACTCTGATAGCTCAAAGAGTATGAATGCTGAATGAGCTGATCCGGCAAGACAGGCAAAGAGGAAGGGTTATGAGATAACTGGCTTGTAAACAAACTATAACAAATATAATTTCACAATAATTCCTCAATGAACACTTTAAATATGTTCCGAGAATTTCCTATGGAAATTGCTTTGGGTGAAGACTGCATTTCAACATGATTACCTTTCTAAATTTATCATCATCATCATCCAATCCTATATCACCCCACGGAGAAGCATAGGAGCCCGGGGCTAGGCAAGTTGGTCCCGACATTTAAGAAGAGAGTGACCAGCCTCACTCATCCCTGAGTGGCATTAAGTAAGCAATAAACCCCAACCACCCCTTGGATTTAAACCTTCACCGGCTCAATCCGATTTGAGCGCCGTAATTACCCACTAAACCACCAGGCGCCAAAATTTGACTATATGGTTACCACCCAGCGTGGTAAATGGTTTCCTGGTGTACAGGAAACCATTTGGCTTGTCACTCAGTGTAGTCACCCAAAAGCAGAAGGGCGTGGAAAGAATGAAGGTAAGAAAGACAGAAGAGGGAGTGTAAAGTCACCCGTAGGCAGAAGGACAAGGAAAGAATGGAGGAAAGAAAGACAGAAGAGGACTGAAGGAAAGAAAGATGGAGGAGAGGAAAGGGCAGACACCCGTGAGCAGCACTACATCGAGTGAGTGGATGGTGAGCGCCCCTACCTACCTTTACTCTAGACGATCTATTCTTGTAACAAGAGTTAAATCCGTCTTAATATTTTTAACTGCTGTTGATGGGTCTGCTCAGTCATACAGCAAGGAGTTGATCAGCAACAGCAACCATGTACTGTAACCGCAACCCCCCCTGGCTTCTCATGGGGCCCAAGAACCTAGGAGTGGATTCGGTCACCTGGGCAAGTTCCACATCTCTCTACACAACACCGTTTTTTCTACACTGAGACATTGATAGCAATCCTGGACACACCGACAAATACATACGTCCAACATGCTCAAACCTATCACCTTGAGCCGACAGACAAAGGGTTCAGTTCAGTGCAATTCCTGAAAGAACTGGACCCATTACACCTAGACAACACTTGCATCCAGAAAACATTACACAAACACCTGGTCCTGCTCCTTCCCCCCACCAACCCCCCCCCCCCCCCCACCGACCCTACTCCTACTTCCTCCACACCTCAGCCTAACCCACCAATCCTTCCCACACCATCCAATCCCCCAGCCCCTCCCATCCCACCCCAACCTTTACCTCCATCACAACCTTCTCCTACCCCTTCCCCTCCACCCTCACCACCATCTGCCCCCCCGTGCTGCAGCACCCAACACACATAACATAACCATCCTTCAATTAAACATAGATGGCATAAACACCAAAAAACAAGAACTCACACAATTTATCAAACAGCACAACATACACATTGCCATCTTACAAGGATCTAAATTACACTATCTATCTATTGCCAGACACATCAATCCCGCACGGGGTGGCCACCAACAAATCGCCTCCATGTCGCTCTGTCCCCCGCCATTTCACTACCCTGCTCCCAACTCACACACCCCTCTCTCATGTACCTCTCCACTCCATCCCTCCACCTCATCCTCGGCCTCCCCCTCCCCCCCACTCACATACACTCTCCTCGTCAGTCTTTCACTCTCCATCCTCTCCACATGGCCAAACCACCTTAACGTGTTTCTCCTAACGCTTCCTATCACGTCCACAACCACACCACAACGCTCCTTCACTTCCTCATTTGTTAGTCTGTCTTTCCATGTGACTCCACGTGCTCCTCTCAAATAACTCATCTCCACTGCTCTCACTCTTGACTTCTGTCATTCCAACAGGGTCCAAGCTTCACTTCCATATGTTAGAGTTGGTATCACAATACTGTCATGCAACAACTTTTTCACTTCCATGCTCACCTCCCTGTTTCTTATCACTGCTTTCAACGAACCAGCAACCTTCCTTCCCTGCTGCACCAGTGCATACACAAAGTCACTTCTCTCCCCACATGACAGTACAACAAAAATACAATCAATTAAAATACGCACTGATAACAAATCACGCATAACAATCGCCAACATATACATTCCCCCCAAATCGTCCCCCACAGTACCACACAATTACTCTCCACAAATACACCACATCACTAACATTCCCAACATCATCCTGGGTGGTGATTTCAACGCCAAGGCGTCCAACACCAGCAAATTCTACAAAACACTGAACAGCATCACACTCTCCAACAGCAACACTACACAGTCACACGCTGCCATAACAACAGACACAATACCTTCACAAACAAGCAAACACTCTCATCAATCACTTTTCACGCCAGCCATCTAAACCCCCCTCGCAACGACCGACGTATCATCCGACGTAAGAGACAGTTCCCCACAGACCTAGACTTCGCACGTTTCACTTACAACCAAACGAAGCATATCATTAACAACGTCAAGCACTCATTTGCATGTGGACCAGACAACATAAGCAACATTGGACCATTAGACATACAAGCACTCACCAACATATCAAACTACAGCTACTCACACAACATAATACCCAGTATCTGGAGGCATGGCATTATCATTACTATCCCTAAACCCAACAAAGACCGCACGTTACCTTCCTCACACCGCCCCATCACACTCCTCTGCACCCCCTCCAAAGTCACTGAACGACTGGTACTACTATTTACACCTCACACGACCCTAGCCCCATCACAACATGGTTTTAGGCCACTACACTCCACAAACACTCTTACAGACCTTACATAGAGAGTCTTTGATGGCATGAATTCAGCCAGGCCACCACACAGAACACTCAATGTCACACTAGACATTAGTAAAGCTTTTGATGCCTTCCCCTGCCACAACCTCACAAACAAAATATTCAACGCAAACATGCACAATAACACAAAAAGATGGTTGGCAAACTACTTAGCAGGCAACTGTGCACATGCAACATTTGCCGGTCAGTCTTCGAACATCAAAAACTTCACAAATGGCGTCCTCCAAGGATCTGTTTTGTCCCCTACACTCTTTAACCTATACGTGCATGACATACCCGCACCCCACAGACACACAGCTTCCTATGCAGATAACATAATACTTACATGTACACACCAAAATGGAAACAGCCGCACACATCCTCCAACCCTACCTCAACACACTACACAAATGGTTCACCACAAACAGGCTCAAAATAGCCCCAGGCAAATCTACAGTGACCCTTCTCACAAACTGGGCAGCAGAGCACAGTCACATTCCACACCTCACCATAAACAACACTCCCCTAACACACACACACACACAAAATCCTTGGTGTAACATACATCAATGCCATTTCAACAACACATCACATACGTTTCGTTTTTGAAGGCTCCAACAAGCTTGCATGCGTCGGCCTTGGTCACCTAATGGCGGCTCTCCATGCTGCTCGATCTTTGGCAGCCTCCCTGTTCAATCCCTTAACCCTGAGGTCACACTTAATGACCTCGTCCCATGTCTTTCTTGGTCTACCCCTCCCAACTCCTCCCCCAATATTAACACTTCTCACCCTCTGCACCGAATTAACATCCCCCATCCTCTCCACATGTCCAAACCACCTCAGCCTACCTCTCCTCATCACAACACCAATACACTCCAGTCCCATCCTATCTCTCAACTCTTCCATCGTAAACCCAGCCCCCCCAGGCCTTGCACGCAGGGACGCACTGCACATCCACCTAATCATTGTCATTTCTGTACGTTTAAGCCTGCGAATATCCTCTTCCTTTACTGTCAAGGTCTCACTACCATACAGCATCACACTCCTAACACATGCTGCATACAAAGACCCCTTAGCACATAAGAAAAGAGTCCTCTCAATGTCAGGAGAGGCAACAGCTCCCTGAACTTCTTCCAACCACTTCTCACCCTAGCAACCAAGCTAGCTCCAGGCCCACCTACGGAAAATAACATGTCTCCCAAATAAAACTCTTCCACACATTCAAGAGACTCACCAGCAAGTTCAATCCTTTCACGCCTAACAATCTCCACCTGCTCTCCCTGACACGCCGCACACATAAAATCAGCATTATCTCGCAGTCTACCTCTAATACCACTACATCTCTTGTGCACCCATTTATCACAAACACTGCACAAGATGGAATTACTTCCCACACCTTTGTGGCAAACTGCACATGGCCACTCTCCCTCTCCTCTGATTATACCAACACCAACCCTAGATATCATCACTTGTTTTATCTGCATTTACCCTTAAGCCCTTGTGCCCCATACCATCTCTCTATTTCTTAAATCTTTCGTCCACCTCCTTTTCATTCTCTGCAATCAACACCAAATCATCAGCATACAACATCTCCCACGGGAGTCCAGCTCTAAAGTCACGTGAGAGGGCTTCAAGTACCATGATAAACAACAAGGGACTCAAAACTGACCCCTGATGCACACCAACATTCACGGAAAACTCATCACTCAAAATTCCATTCACTCTTACCTGGGTGCGAGCACCTACGTACATGGCCATAACCGCCCTAACCAGCCACTCTTGCTTTCTCATTGCCCACTTCACCATCTCTCTAGGGACTCTGTCAAAGGCCTTTTCCAAATCAACCAATAAAAATTCAGTTCCCTTTTCTTTCCAATATATTTTTCCTGAAGCTGTTGAACAATGAATATGGCATCAGTGGTCCCCCTTCCTGGCATAAACCCAAACTGCATCTCATCAATATTCACTCTATCTCTAATCATACCTTCTAGAACGCTCTCCATTACTTTCATTATCTGATCTAAGAGCTTTATACCTCTGTAATTCCCCCTTTCCAGGGCATCACCCTTCCCTTTGTACACATTTACAAGTACACTCTTCAGCCAATCATCTGGGGCAACACACTCATATATAATCATATTTATCAGGCCAGTGAATAACCTCACCCCAGTATCTCCTGAGGCCTTCAACATTTCAGCAGTCAACCCAGACACACCTGCTGCCTTCCCCACCTGCATCCTACCTACTGCCTCACTCACAGCAGCAGCGCCAATCAAAGCCAAGAGCCAAACACTGGATATGCTGGCTCCAAATCTTCCCTATCCCAGTCAAACACCTTATTCAACAACCGACTATAATGCTCTCTTCATGCATCTTTAATATCCCCATTGTTCACCACTACCCTTCCTTCATCATTCTTCACACACTGCTCACCTACAATGTCCCGATTATCCCTCTTCACCTGATTTGCCACCCTAAAAATTGTATTTTTCCTTTCCCCATGATTTAGATTATCAAGTAAAAGTCTCTGTGACTCAGACTTCGCCCTGTATACCTCTCTTCTAGCCGTACGCTTGGCAGCCAAGTACTCCTCCCTGTTACCACCCTTCTTCCATTCCCGAAAAAGCCTTCTTTTCTCCTTAACTGTGGCTTCTACACCCTCATCCCACCACCAAGTTACTTTGTCTTTGTGGGCCTCTTGTCCAAGCGCATATTGCATCGGTAACACTTAAGAGGTTGTTCTTAAGGGCTCTATACTGTTCATTAACGCCTCTATCTATGGCTCCCTGTTCAGCCTCCACTCTCCTCATCTCACTATAAAAGGTATCCCTTACTGATTGGTTTCCCAGATTCCATATTTTCCTCCTAGGTACATATGTCCTCCTCATCACTCATTCTTTAAGCACCATGTCACAAATCAATAGTTTATGCTGCTGCACACACTCCTCGCTTCCTATAACTTTAACATCCCTCACTAACCTCCTATCAACCCTCCTGACCAGAAAATAATCTATCTGACTGCTATTTCCCCTGGACTCGTACGTAATCAAACGACTCATTCTTTTTCTAAAATGTGTGTTGCACACAATCATGTCCATAGCCTCCCTAACTCAAGTATTCTTTCCCTTTCCACATTCCTCACACCATATGCACATCCCCCATGGACTCCTTCATAACCTTTAGCTGCTTCACCAACATGACCAATTAAATCCCCTCCCAAAACCACTACCTCATCATCGCCCATACCACCTACTACACGTATTAAATCATCTCAAAATCTATCCTTCTCTGCATCATCCAATCCTGCCTGTGGAGTATATACCGATATAATTGCAACCATTTTCCTAACAATCAAAATTTTCACTACTAATATCCTATCACTTACTCTCATAACATTCATAACATATTCCACCCATTTCTCCACAACCAACACACCCACACCCCCATATCTGTCAGTTCCCCCCTGCCAATACAACTTATAGTAGCAATCCATCCCAACAATCTTTCTGGCTGATCCACCCCTGTACCGGACTTCCTGCAAACATGCCACATCCACCCTCCTCCTACTGAATGGCTCAATGACTTCCCCCGCTATTCCCCTCAAACTTCCCACATTCCACGAACCCACTCTAAACCCCCTGGGTGCTTTACTCTCCTCAGGCTTGCTTTGATTCTTATATTTGTGAGACATAGTTGGTAAGATAAAGGGGGGGGGCTAAACATTCCAAAGGCCCGACCCATTGCACAGTCCCAGGTCCAGGCAATGGATCTGGGACCCCTAGCCCACCAGCTTACCAGTGGCTGTGGTAGTGGCCTCAGGGCACCCTGCCAGGACAGCTGCAGGGATACCCTCCAAGCACACCTTGGCAATGCAACTGCCCCGCCATTATACACCCACTGATAGGGCAGCCTCCTGGGGTGCTACTCCTAGGTTCGGACCCCTCTCTATTGGGCAGAAGTGGCAGGCTGGGAACCGCAATGCCCTGCACCCTCTAGCACAGGTTCGAGCCCCATCTCGCCCCGGACCCATGATCTATGCCTGTGGAACCCATCACGCCTCCCCCCAAAAGTCCACCACTAGGTAGCGGGGGCAAAGTTTTCTGGTCGCATGCCCTTGCTGGTGTCAACCCCTGTCACGTAGTGGGATACGTTGTGTAATATGTAAAGCGCATGTGGTGTAGTGCATAAGGTAGTTAAAGGAAATGTTTGGGAGAGTATGCTGGTCTACTCTCCATGTTACTGTCACACTGAAAAGGTCAGCAAAGGGGGATGGTTAGGTAGCTAGTGAAACAGGAGCTCCAGCTCTCCCTATCACCAGCATTCCCATTCCTCTCGGAAGTACCACCCTGTTCAGCCCGTGCTACAGCCCCCTCCTACAAAATATCAAATATAAATTAAAGTCAAGAATCAATGCCTTGAGGTCACTTGCCCATACAACATTTGGACACAACAAAGAAACCATCACCACAGTATACAAACAATATATATGTTCAGTGATGAATTATGCAAGACCTGCTTGGACTCCTAACCTCACTAAAACACACTATAACACTCTACAGACCATACATAACAAGGCCCTAAAAATAATCACAGGCTGCACAGCTACTACACCCACAGACCACCTACACCAAAAAACCAAAGTCTTCAAAGTCAAGGATCATCTAGACATAAGGCAACCAGATTCTCGCTGCAGCCTCCACAAAACCACAACATCCACTACATTACGTGACAGCACATCCACACACACCAAGGAACATCAAAACAACACCCAGCACACAATATCATACACAAATACTGTCATCTCTACCAGCTTCCAGAAGCATATCCATACTCAATCACTCGCTGCTCCATTCAGTCATTTAAAGACAACACACAGCTGCATGCACGGCCTCCTGATATCCATCCTTCTGAATCCTATCTCCCTCGTGAGGACAGGGTCCACCTGGCCAGGCTGAGATGTGGGCATCATCCAGCCCTCTAAGTTATCATAAGAGGTTGGTTGACTCCATCGCTGACAACTGTCCAGGATGTAACACAGCACCCCATACTATTAAGCACACTATGGAAGACTGCATTGCACACAGTCACCTACGCCAACAACACAACATACACTCCGAGAGCTCTGTGGGAAAGCCCAGTCTTGGCCATGGCCTTCCTTAGGGACTCAGGGCTGTTTGGCCAGAGCGCCTAGGGCACAACAACTACTACTGCTGTATACAGTATTCCCACCTTTTAAATGTGAGGAAATGCAAGCCTTTTGTAGCAATCAGAACTACAGTAGTTTGTGCACTGATATATACTGTACACTAGAGTGAGGAAATGATAATGCGATGTGTTGTTGATGTGGATGTGTTGGAATGCGTAACGAGTACTTTGAGATGGTCTGGCCACATGGAGAGAATGAAGGATGAGATACTGTACTGACTAGAAAAGTGTATGTGACTGAGGTGGAGAGAGGGAAGGGAATGATCAAAGATGAGATGAAGGGATGGTGTGGAGTGGTATATGAGAAAGAAAGGTGTATGAGGGAGAGAGGGTAGCCTGAAGGCCAAAGGCAGAAAGACATGGAGGTAATTTGTTTACGGCCATCTTCTCCATGATGAAATTGTCTGGCTACAAACAAACAGATAAATTTAGAGCTGTTCTGCCTTCGGCCATCAGGGTACCCTCTCTCCACATCACACCTGTGAGGTGGAGTTGTTCTAATTGGCTATAGCCTTTTGTTCTAATTACCTATAGCCTTTACCTTACATTGTAATTATCATCATTCAAACCCTTTTCCCCCTTACAGATAAAATGACTAGTAATTATTTAAAAAACCCCAGGCTACATGAAAAATGTTCTCATCACCATCCCAACCCTTACCTCTACCTAAGAGATGGGGCAGGATCCAGAAACAAGGAGAGAGGCACAAAAGTAGAATGATCAAACAGCATGTCCATTACAACAGGCCATGAAATCATTCATATACAATCTAAGCCTTTAAAATCCTGGTTTCCCCGGAACACCACACATGAAAAACTATTTACACATGGTTTGTATTTTCAGCTGCCCTATACATACACCTACTGGACAAGGCATCCCACTGACTTAACAAACTAAAAAATGTGTACTCGTCATGTGCATCTCCATACATACATCATCCATCTATTTTTATACACTAACAATTCTTTAGCTTCAGCTTCTACACATCATTTTCTCATGCTTAATTACTAAACTACTACATTAATTACTTTATTGTGAAAACCATGTAAAATGAATGTTTTAAACCTAAACTACAAGATGTCTTTCCTAAAATTTTTAGAATCACTGTGTGGCATCCCACCCCCAAAAAGGTCATCATACTGAAGGAAGAACTGAAGACAGTTTGAAACCTCTTCACTATAAGAGCTCTCTCCTATAATAGTTGATGAATTACTAAATAGTGCTCCATTAATACTTGCTGCTGTACTGTACTATACATTGCATGAATGCACTGAGTACCTTACCTAATTATCCATAGTCCACTTAAATCATGTCACTCTCATATGATGGCTGTATCTATAAAGAGGGAAAATAAAATGAGCTTTTAGAGAGTATATATTTAATTTTTAAAAAGCAACATTACCTATAACATCACTGGTATTGTACAGAGCTCAGTATAAATTTCATGTGTTCGTCAACCTATAACTTACCCCATTATAAATGGGGTGGGTAGGATTCAGAAACAGGAGTACTTCAATATTTCAAGTAAATGTAACAAAATATATACAAAAACTGGCATTTTACACAGCTGCATATATGCTGCATCACCATTATCCTATACAGTATCCCAGTAATAAACAGGCTGAACATGATCCAGAAACAGGTATAGGAAAGCAAAAAACCCAAGAGAATACTGGAAAACATAAAAAATATAACCAAAATGACAACAGAATAAAGTTCAACAGGTAATAAAACAACTACGTTCATAACCATATAACCAAATTATGGCACCTGGTGGTTCAGTGGATAATCAGGGCTCTCCAATTGCACTGAGCCTGAGCAGGTTCATATCCAAGGGATGGTTGAGGTTTACTGCTCATGTACTGCCACTCAGGGATGAGTGAGGCTGGTCACTCAACTTAAATGTCAAGACCAAAATGCCTAGCCCCAGGCTCCTATGCTCTTCATGGGGCAACAGGGGAATAGATGGTAGATGGACCGATGAATACAATAACTTGAATTAAATCATTTGGTGGCATCATGAATTAAATAAGAAAGGTGTCATCATCCTGAGGAGTTGACTCGGCTGTGTCTGTGGCAATTGAAATAAGTCACTTCCTTAAATACATTTTTTTATTTTTTTATTCTTGTTCATGCTACATGATTTTAGTCACCTTAGTGGATAGGTCTTGGAATAAAAGCAGTTGATTAAAACATTCCCCTACCCCTGGGGGTAGGCGGTTTTTCAAGAATTCTCCCCCAGTGTCCCTGCTTCTCGTAAGAGGCGACTAAAAGGGTTGGTGGTGGGGTAGTGCCGCACCCCGTAAAAACAACTACTTGTAACTAAAAAAATGAACAGGAAGCCTTGGACCAGGACTGACCAAAAGCTGACGAAAAAGGAACGGACAAAGGATGAGATAAAGATTGCGACCTGGAATGTAAGGGGTATGAATGATGAGGTGAAAGAGAGAGAGATTGTACAGGTGCTTGAGAGTGCAAAAGTGGATATATGTGGAATAACTGAAACTAAATGGTGAGGTGAGAGTGTGAGAGAATGGGAATATGGATGGGGTATATGCGCGGGAGTGGGTGAGAATGAGAGGGCAAAAGAGGGAGTGTGTATTGTTGTGAGCAACAGGTGGAAGGAGACTGTAAGAGAGTATGGATAAGTTGGGTCAAGGATTGTGTGGGTAAGAGTGAAAGTTGGACTACAAATGTGGGCAATTGTGTGCGTGTATGTGCCAACGCAAGATCGTGTAAGTAGAGTGAGAGAAGAGTTTTGGACAAATGTGGAAGCCTGCTTGGAAAAGTTCGAAAGGAATGAGAAAGTGTTTCTGATTGGAGATATGAATGGAAAAGTAGGGAATGAGAAGGTGGATGGAGTGGTTGGTGAGTGGGGTGTGCCTGCAGAGATGGATGAGAATGGCAGTGCTTTAGTGGACATTTGTGCTGGGAGGGGGTTGGTGGTAGCTAATACCCTCTTCAGGCACAAAATGATCCATAGGTATACATGGCGAGTGGTGAGAAGAGAGGACGGTGGAATGAATGAACGGAAGGCAATGATTGACTATGTGTGTGTGGATGAAAGGATGAGAAGGTGTGTAATGGATGCAAGAGTATATAGAGGTTGGGGGAGTGGACTTTCTGACCACCACTTGGTAGTGGCTAGAATCAGAATCCAAACAAGATGGAGGAAGAGAAGAAGGGAAGGACAGGAGGAAGTATTTGTTACAAGGAGGGTAGAAAAGCTACAAGAGGATGGAATAAAGGCTGAATATAAAAGGGAAGTGGAGGAGCGATTGGGTAAATACAGATTGGAGCAGATGGGAAACGTGGAAGGTGTGTGCAAGGTATTCACAGAAGAAATCTGTGCAGCATGTGAGGTGGTGTGTGAGGTGAAGAGAAGACAAAAGGGGGTTCAGGGAACAGCATGCTGGACCGAAGAGGTGAGAGAGGCTGTGGCACAAAAGAAGAAAGCATATAATGAGTGGATGAGGAACAGGGGCGACGAAGAAGCTGAGAGACAGACGAGAGAGCAATATGTAGTGAGGAGGAGAGAGGTGAAACGATTGATTAATATGAGAGAGTAAGAAGAGAGTGGATGAGGAATTTGCAAAGTGGAGGGAATGTAAGAAAATGTTCTGGAAGGAGGTAAAGAGAGCTAGACAGGGCACCAACGAAGTCAGTGGGGGTGAGAAAGATAAAAATGGTAGATTACCAGTGGAGAAGGGAGAAAAAGTAAACAGATGGAGAGAACACTTTAATGAACTGTTGAACATAGAGAATGAAAGTAATGCAAGTATAAGTGGCTGGAGAATGGCAGGGAGAAAGAGGGCTGTGAGAAGAGAGGAAGAAATCACCAGGATGGAAGTGGTGGAAGCAATGAAGAAAGTTAAAATGGGGAAAGCCCCAGGAATTGATGGAGTGTGTGGTGAAATGCTGAAGCATGGGGGAGAGATAGTAATGGAATGGATGTGGAAGGTGTGCAGATTGGCTTGGGAGGAGGGTAAAGTCCCGGAGGATTGGAAGTCAGGTATAATTATTCCTCTGTCCAAAGGAAAAGGGGAAAAAGCAGTGTGTGGTAATCATAGGGGCATTTGCCTTCTCAGTGTAATAGGAAAAGTATATGGTAGGACACTTAATGACAGAGTTAGGGAAATTACTGAGGAATTAGTTGCAGAAGAACAAGGAGGTTTTAGGAAGGAAAGAGATTGTGTAGACCAGATATTCATTCTTAGATCCTTAGTGGAAAAGTTTCTAGAGAAGGGCAAGAAGTTGTATGCAGCCTTCATGGATCTGGAGAAAGCATATGACAGGGTGGATAGACAAGGTTTGTGGAAGGTATTAAGAATATATGGAGTGGATGGGAAGTTGCTGAAGGCAGTGAAGAGTATGTATGAGGGTGCTAAGGCTGCAGTGCGTGTGGATGGCAAACTGAGTGAATCTTTCCATTTGAAGGTTGGATTGAAACAAGGATGTGTCATGTCTCCATGGTTGTTCAATCTGTATATGGATGGGGTTATAAAAGAGATACAAGGTCGGGCAGTGGATGTTGGAGCGGCCCTAGTGAGAGAGGGCAGTGTTTGGAAACTCCCTGCACTGTTGTTTGCAGATGATACTGGGTTGTTGAGCGAAGACGAAGGGGAGCTGCAAGGCTTGGTAGATAAGTTTGGGAGAGTGTGCAAGAAACGGAATCTAAAGGTGACTGTAGGGAAGAGTAAAGTGATGGTCTTCAAGAGAAGTGAAGCCAGTGAATGTACAGTGAGATTGGATGGGAAGGATATGGAGAATGTGAGCGAATTTAAGTACTTGGGCAGAGTGATGAGTAAGGATGGAAGTCTGGAGGGTGAAGTGCTCGAAAGGGTGCAGCAGGGAAGGAAGGTTGCTGGTTCGTTGAAAGCAGTGATAAGAAACAGGGAGGTGAGCATGGAAGTGAAAAAGTTGTTACATGACAGTATTGTGATACCAACTCTGACATGTGGAAGTGAAGCTTGGACCCTGTTGAAAGGACAGAAGTCAAGAGTGAGAGCAGTGGAAATGAGTTATTTGAGAGGAGCATGTGGAGTCACATGGAGAGACAGACTAACAAATGAGGAAGTGAAGGAGCGTTGTGGTGTGGTTGAGGACGTGATGGGAAGCGTTAGGAGAAACACGTTAAGGTGGTTTGGGCATGTGGAGAGGATGGAGAGTGAAACACTGACGAGGAGAGTGTATGTGAGTGAGGTGGAGGGGGCGAGAGGGAGTGGGAGGCCGAGGATGAGATGGAGGGATGGAGTGGAGAGGTATATGAGAGAGGGGGGTGCAAGTTGGGAGCGTGGTAGTGAAATGGCAGGGGACAGAGTGACATGGAGGCGATTTGTTTGTGGCCACCCCGTGTGGGATTAAGGCGTCTGGCAATAGATAGATGGATAGATATTTCAATCTTCATCTGCCAAATGATTTTCCTTAACTTTTGGGATATTTTCAGCAGTGAAAAGGTTAGTGTCATAAGTATTTCACATCAATATATTTGGTTAAGGATACTGGCAATAAGACACTTTACATGTTAAGTACAGCTGTATTATCTATCATCCCATATTTTACTGATCCATCAGGAGTATCCAGACCCAAGGCTGGGCTACTCAGTCCAGACTGATCATAGTGACCAGTCACTTACTACTGAGTGACATTATCTATCTATCTATCTATTGCCAGACACCTTAATCCTGTAAGGGGTGGCCATAAACAAACGCCTCCATGTTGCTCTGTCCCCTGCCATTTCACTGCCCTGCTCCAAACTCACACCCCCCTCTCTCTAATACCTCTCCGCTCCATCCCTCCATCTCATCCTTGGCCTCCCCCTCCCTCTCCTGCCCCTCCACCTCACTCACATACACTCTTCTCATCCGTCTCTCACTCTCCATCCTCTCCACATGGCCAAACCACCTTAATGTGTTTCTCCTAACGCTTCCTATCACATCCACATCCACACCACAATGCTCCTTCACTTCCTCATTTGTCAGTCTGTCTCTCCATGTGACTCCACATGCTCCTCTCAAATAACTCATTTCCACTGCTCTCAATCTTGACTTCTGTCCCTCCAACAGGGACCAAGCTTCACTTCCATATGTTAGAGTTGGTATCACAATACTGTCATGTAGCAGCTTTTTCACTTCCATGTTCACTTCCCTATTTCTTATCACTGCTTTGAAGAAACCAGCAACCTATCTTCCCTGCTGCACCCTTTCAAGCACTTCATCCTCTAAACTTCCATCCTTACTCATCACACTACCCAAGTGACATTATGTGTGGAATAAATCCGTATCATCCCTCAGACTAAATCTTTATCAGCCACATGAAATTGAAATAATCGTTTTCGTTTTTCGTTTTCGTTTTCGTTTTTGAAGGCTCCAACATGCTTGCATGTGTCGGCCTTGGTCACCTAATGGCGGCTCTCCACGCTGCTCGATCTCTGGCAGCCTCCCTATTCAGTCCCTTAACCCTTAAGTACTGTATTTGAGCAATAAAAATGGTACTCTTCTTTCACATACATTCTGACCATTACAACAGTTAGTCACTTGGCATACCATACCAAACCGACAGACTCTTTTAACCCCTATTTTTAATGCAGTCATCACCTCACTACAGGTATTTCCTGGAAATTGCTTGTTTTCAAACCTTAATACAGTATCTCAGAAAGTATTGCACTTAGGGAAACAAATTAAAGCCCATATTACTTACTAACTCTTCCTCTTGCAAATGAAAGCATCCCCAGGTCTGTAGGTTGCTGCGTTGATAAGTAATGATGTGAGGAAGAGAACTAACATTCAGTGCGAGAGCAGGAGGTGTTCATGCGTACGACCGCAGCACTGACTACGACTGCTCTCAACATGATAACTTCTCCACTACTAGATAAACTAGACACTGTTGCATCTAAGACATGCCTTATGGCACTACCACTGAGCTCTTTTCTAGTATCCATGGAAAGAGGCTTGGCAGCGGTATATGATGCAATTGGCTGCAGGCAATGCAGATGGAATCAGACAAATAGGAACCTGAAGACACAGCTGTACACAAGGCAAAAGCATGGGACAGACTGACTCTCGCCTGTGTGCTATGGAGGAACTCCCTCCCTACCCTTTGGTGCCAAGATGAAATGGCGGCCAGTTAAAATGGTGGCAGGAAGATACTTGCGTGTATGGCCACAACCCAGCGGGCATGTAGCACCCCGATTATGACATGTATAGACATTACCCAGTGGATAAAGGAAAAATGCCAATATGAAAAACAATATGACAAGCTGTTTTTAACCAAGCCAGCTTTTTCTGTTACCTTAGCATTTTTGCATCACAGTACCTAGGGTTGTGTGCTTCAAGTAGCAAGTCAGTACACAGAAACATTGAAACAAGGATGTGCTAATGACATGGTATAAAGTACAATATTAACTTGACTCCTTCACTTTGCTAATGCAGATTTTATTTTATCTTTGCTACCCTCAGATGATGATAAATTACCAAAGAGAGACTCTTTAACCCATCCAGTCCCCCTGACGCATGATGCACGTCACCAATTTTTTTCACTCTCAGACCCACCGACGTGCATCATACGTCAGTCAATTGCAGGGTCCGTCGTTTGCACATTTTCCAAGATTTACGGGTGGTTTTTGATAGGCATATGTGGGAGACCTTCCTCTACCTACTGTCACGCAGAGATACTGCCTAGCCCCACCTGACCCCTGCCTCCTCTCCACATTTGGCATTTCACCTGTCAGCAGTAACCTGGCCAGTAAAGACATGTTGTGCCACGGTCTCTCCAATGACGAAATTCACAGTGAAAGTGATTCCTGAGGTGGAGGACAAAGAAATAAAGAAGCAAGAGTAAGAAGCAAACAGAAGTGATGAGGTGGTAATGTCGTAAAGGAAGGTGCCATATGTTGGTGTTTTAGGTGAGTGAACAATGCTTATATCACCTATATTATTGTGTGAAAACCAATATAGTCTTGTACTACACATAAATTCGTACCAAATAAATAAATGAATACGTAATTTAAAGTGGCTTGAATTAGCTAACCCTCCCATAGTTTGTTTTCTATGAAGCCAGGTACCATGAGAGAGAACGAAAAGCTAAGGCTGACTGTCACCTGTAGCAACATTTATAAGCTCAGGGGGGGCGATTTCTCTATGAATTTTCGATGTTTCTCACCAAAAGTGGAGGTTTGAGCCAAAAAAAAGACAAGTTGAAAATCGGTCGGGTTCTGAGGGTGTTTGGTAAAAAATCAGTCGGGTTCTGAGGGTGTTTGGTAAAAAATCAGTCGGGACTGGGCGGGTTAAAACTTAATGATTTAGATACCTTTATTACTCCTAACCGTACATGAAATCTTTCCCAATAAACTGCATGGGGACAGCAAGAACAAAATACATCTTCTGGCTGATATGGTTAATTTAAGTACATTATCTGAGTTCTAGTTACATCTCACTCATTAAATACTACTGCAATATGCTGCTTTGAGAATATTGCAATGGTAGCAGCCAATTCCATATACCCCTTTGGTATTTTCAGAGGCATTGCTGTTGGTCCAAAGCTAGATTACGGCAGCTCACATCAAACCTCTTTCATCCAATGACAAATTTTCTCTATATTCCTGCTACTGAACTTCGATGATTTAATCCAGGTTTAGAGTGATTTTTTGAGCCTGAGTATTAGATATTCTCATAAGTCCTTTCACTACTAGAAATCCCTCTGAAGCTAAATAACATTGCCTGGGGGAAGAGGAAATGAAAATGAGAAAGATGGCCTCTGATTAAAGGGGTTAAGGGTATGGGAATGGCCTTCAACCCTGGCAGCGTTTTAAGTAACAGCTGGACTTCAAGTCAACCATCACCACCCTCACTGTGATGCCACCCCTCACATCATTACACACTTGTCCACCAAATGCACTTTAACACAAAGTCCCAGCTGTTGTTGCTGCTGTACCCTGAGGCTCATCTGAACATCAACTCAGTGGAATGCAAGCTAAAGCTGCCCTTCTGAGATCCACTAACTTTCTTTCATGGGACAGAAAGGGAACTGGGGACCACCTGTCCTGTTATAATGAACAGTTGACACTGTGTGATGGCATCCCTCTCAAACCTCTAAATCTAACAAGCACCAGACAAATTTTATTCAGCTAGCAGCAAGTAATATCAGCCTGAGTCTTAAAAGCATCTCACTCTACTGAATTTCCTTCTGATGTGTGTCAAGTCAAAGTATGTTCTGCCAACGAGCTATATGTAACAAGTTACACGAGAATCTCCACCAAGTTTAGGTGAATGAACTATGGATGTGCCTCACTGAATTGTATTTACCTCTGAAGTGTCTGGTTGGTTGTGGACTGTGGTGGAAGGCTGCCTGAGTGCGAAAGTGACAAACGAGTGGAGACGCATGCGGGACTGTAAGAGGCGGGGGAGGGAGGAGAGGGGCAGATCGCTCAGGTACTTGATTAGTGGACCTAACCTTGTTTCAGCATACATCTGTAATGGAGATCAACATACCTTAATTGTCATCATCATCACAGCCAACAGCATTATCTCATCATCATCAACTTATACTATATGTGAAGTACTGGCAAACTCCGATTTACAATACCCCTAGATGCGAAACCCTGGAATAGTGATAGGGGTAGAAATACCACCCCACCTCACCTATCATAGGCCTACCCCTGATTTTGCAATAGGTTGTGATTTTTTTACCAATTTTGATGATATTATAAACTTAGATTTTTTGTTTATGTTGATTTATAAACTGTTTTTAGACTTAATGTGTTTCAGTCAGAGGTGGAGTGAAAACTGTCATTTGGGGTACAGATTCTCATCCATCATACAAGGTACAAAACAGTGTGGACAACTAGGTGACTTAACAAAGAATATTTCATGTTTGACCACTAAACTGTCATTTAACCTATCAAGGAATACATAATAATAATTTTAAATAACATCATCATCATCATCATCCAGACCTCCTTTCCCACCCTAGGGCAGGGTGAGGAGTAGCAACGTCAAAACAGGGTGTGCCTGTATATAAGTGAGAAGATGTTAAAGTGTACAAAGCAAAACAGACCATTAATGAATAAATGTCAGAGACTTTCCTAACCCTATCAGAATACAGCCCTAGAAGACAAATCAAAATATATCTGTACAGACACCAACCACCCACCTTCAAATCCAAACACTGCTTCTTTGAAGCCTAGATCATTAATGAATAAATGTTAGAGACTTTCCTAACCCTATCAGAATACAGCTCTAGAAGACAAATCAAAATATATCTGTACAGACACCAACCACCCACCTTCAAATCCAAACACTGCCTCTTTGAAGCCATGTCCATCCCGCCGCCCCAGATCACCGCCCCATGGAGTCCCATGACCCTCACTAGCCCTAATGTATTAACTAGATCCAGCCCTGAGAGATACTGCACAGTGTCGTGGTACCTGTGGGGAAAGAAATGTGTTTACAGGCATGAAGAAGTACCTGCTACTTTATTCTTCCCACCATCAGATGAGGTTATTCAGAAGAGGGGAAAACCTCGTTTACTGAAGGGGATAACCGAGTGTGTTTCTATCCCTTTCCTTCCCAAATAGATGCTTTAAGTTCAAAGAAATTGTCAGGAAGTTGCAAAATTACTCTACTGGGGAAAAAAGAAAAAAAAAATCACAGCAAAGAGGTTTAGCAGAACAAAACCATCTCACTGCAGCAAAAAAAAAAAAAAACACAAATCCAGCCTTCCTTCCTGAGAGGTAGCACACACTGTTGTGTTACCTGCATTTTATAGGCTGAATAAAATTGTCAAGTGGTAGCAGTATGAAACTACAACAGACCCTTGCTATGACGGACAAATTGACGTGAGGGTTGACCCAATAAAGGCGATAGTCCGTTATATCTGATGACCCCCCCCCCAAGTGGGATTCAAGCACATTTGAAAATAAATGAGTACAATAGCATTTCTAGTGCTAGATATGAAAACTATACCCATTTCACACTAACTCTAACTTGGCCCATAATTTTGCTCTTGTGCAACTTATTTCACATCTTTATCATTGCACTTCATGACTAGTACAGTAATACTGTACCTTGATATAAGATACCCCTAGATACAATACCCTGGCTTAACGATGGGGGTAGAAATACCACCATACCCCGCCTGATGATGGCCAAACCCCGGTTTAACGATGGATTTTGAACTTTTTTACTGATGTTGATGACAGACTAAAATTGTGTGTTTAGGTTGATTTATAAAGTGTTTTTAGACTTAGATTAATGTGTTCTAGCCATATGTGGGGTGAACATTGTCATTATGGGGTACAGTTTGCTAAGCTTGATTTTGACTCCACATGCTCCTCTCAAATAACTCATTTCCACTGCTTTCACTCTTGACTTCTGTCTCTCCAACAGGGTCCAAGCTTCACTTCCATATGTTACAGTTGTGCTACCAACTCTAACATATGGAAGTGAAGCTTGGACCCTGTTGAAGGGACAGAAGTCAAGAGTGAAAGCAGTGGAAATGAGTTATTTGAGAGGAGCATGTGGAGTCAAAATCAAGCTTAGCAAACTGTACCCCATAATGACAATGTTCACCCCACATATGGCTAGAACACATTAATCTAAGTCTAAAAACACTTTATAAATCAACCTAAACACACAATTTTAGTCTGTCATCAACATCAGTAAAAAAGTTCAAAATCCATCGTTAAACCGGGGTTTGGCCATCATCAGGCGGGGTATGGTGGTATTTCTACCCCCATCGTTAAGCCAGGGTATTGTATCTAGGGGTATCTTATATCAAGGTACAGTATTACTGTACTAGTCATGAAGTGCAATGATAAAGATGTGAAATAAGTTGCACAAGAGCAAAATTATGGGCCAAGTTAGAGTTAGTGTGAAATGGGTATAGTTTTCATATCTAGCACTAGAAATGCTATTGTACTCATTTATTTTCAAATGTGCTTGAATCCCACTTGGGGGGGGGGTCATCAGATATAACGGACTATCGCCTTTATTGGGTCAACCCTCACGTCAATTTGTCCGTCATAGCAAGGGTCTGTTGTAGTTTCATACTGCTACCACTTGACAATTTTATTCAGCCTATAAAATGCAGGTAACACAACAGTGTGTGCTACCTCTCAGGAAGGAAGGCTGGATTTGTGTTTTTTTTTTTTTTTGCTGCAGTGAGATGGTTTTGTTCTGCTAAACCTCTTTGCTGTGATTTTTTTTTTTCTTTTTTCCCCAGTAGAGTAATTTTGCAACTTCCTGACAATTTCTTTGAACTTAAAGCATCTATTTGGGAAGGAAAGGGATAGAAACACACTCGGTTATCCCCTTCAGTAAACGAGGTTTTCCCCTCTTCTGAATAACCTCATCTGATGGTGGGAAGAATAAAGTAGCAGGTACTTCTTCATGCCTGTAAACACATTTCTTTCCCCACAGGTACCACGACACTGTGCAGTATCTCTCAGGGCTGGATCTAGTTAATACATTAGGGCTAGTGAGGGTCATGGGACTCCATGGGGCGGTGATCTGGGGCGGCGGGATGGACATGGCTTCAAAGAGGCAGTGTTTGGATTTGAAGGTGGGTGGTTGGTGTCTGTACAGATATA
>JAGKTI010008420.1:0-33667 GCA_018397915.1 Birgus latro
CTAGACGCCTTAATCCCTCAAGGGGTGGCCATCGCCTTCATGTCGCCATTCACTGCCTTGCTCCCAGCTCACACATACCTCGCTCATATACCTCTCTACTCCATCCCTACACCTCATACTTGGCCTCCCGCTCCCTCTCCTTAACTCGAGAGCATGAAATTGGGTTTGTTGTCGTCAGTGGCGTCCCTATCTCTGGATCGATTCAGACCCGAAACTCACTCATCCCCAAATCGTTCAGGTTAGCTATGTTAAATTAAGGGTAAATGTACGCTTTGCTTTAAGCAGCAGAAGGACCTTACCAAATCAGTTGCTATATCTCCAGAGTGTTTTATGTATTTTATATTTTCATGGTGGTAAACAGTTGTTTTCCCCTTGACTTTTTTTTCCATATCACGTTCCTTTTGCATCACCGACGTTTCTAATAGCGGGCTTCCTAAAACAGTCGAATCCTAGTTGTTAGGTTAGGTTGTTACATTGCTAGTTATGTTAGGACACTGCTAGGTTAGGTTAGATTTGGTTTGGTAAGGTTAGGTTTAGGTACTAAATGGCGACCATGACCTAGATTGGAAGTATCCGCTATTACACTCGAAAAAACAGTTGATACAGTGGAAAGAACGTGGATAAAAAAGGGAAAGAACGTGAAACGTTCATTTGGTACCCCAGAAATAACTAGAATAATTAAAACTCAGGTACGGTGTTTCTGCTACTTAAAACGTATGTTTACCAAATTGTTACGTTTGGTTGAAGTAGGTTAAGTTGTGATAGGTTAGGTCAGTAGGGGCGAACGATTTGTAACGTAGTGACTTTGGAGCGTAATCAACCTAAAGTCCGACATGGCGGGTGCAAGGTATGGGTCTTGGGCGGGTGTTCGCTTGCCAAGGTTTGCGTGTAAAACGGGTGGTTTTACAGTTTATTTCTTCAAAATTACGCCTTTCTGCAACTATTAAAAACTATCACAATGATAATTAGGTTAGAGTTTATGACCGAAACTCATTTCTATCAGCAAAGAAAAACAAACCTTACTATGAAAAAACGAAAAGGATGTTTTGAAAATGTTCGCAGCCAAACCACAGACAAAAAACTCCTCACACCGTAGCAATTCTTACATTTCTTGGTGTTATACTTTACATATTATTACAGCACTACAGAATATTATAAAAAGGTTAATGCATGGACACATTTATAGTGGTGTTCACCTCCTTTCATTAAATTTCTCCTCGGAGATGAATGAAATATGGGACGACATTGTTCCTTGCGTGACAAGTGGGTTGGCGGAGGGTTAGTGCCCCTTCCCGGAAAACAACTAACAAAAAATACGAGCAAGAAGCCTCGGACCAGGACTGGCCAAAAGGTGACGACTAAGGACCAAACAAAGGACATGGTACGGATAGCTACATGGAATGTAAGGGGTGCAAATGACGAGGTGAAAGAGAGATTGTCCAGGTGCTTGAGGGTGCAAAAGTGGATGTACTGTATGTGGATTAACTGAAAATAAATGGAGAGGTGAAAATGTGAAAGAATGGGAGTATGGATGGAGTATATGCGTGGGAGTATGTGAGAATGAGAGGGCAAAAGAAGGAGTGTGTATTGTTGTGAGTAACAGATGGAAGGAGAATATAAGAGCGTATGGATCGGTTGGCCCAAGGATTGTGTGGGTAAGATTGAAAGTTGGACTACAAATGTGGGCGACTGTGTGCGTGTATGCACAAACGCAAGATCGTGCAAGCAGAGCGAGAGAGGAGTTCTGGACAAATGTTAAAGCGTGCATGGAAAAGTTTGAAAGGAATGAGAGTGTTTTTATACTGGAGATATGAATGGAAAAGCAGGGAATGTGAAAGTGGATGGAGTAGTTGGTGAGTGGGGTGAACCTGCAAGAGATGGATGAGAATGTCAGTGCTTTAGTGGACATTTGTGCCGGAAAGGGGTTGGTGAGAGCCAATACCCTCTTCAAGCACAAAATGATCCATAGGTATACGTAGCAAGTGATGAGAAGGGTGGGTGGTGAACTGAATGAACGGAAGGCAATGCTTGATTATGTATGTGTGGATGAAAGGTTGAGAAGGTGTGTAATGGATGCAAGAGTATATAGAGGTTGGGGGAGTGGACTCAACAAGTCCAAATGAAATGGAGAAATAGAAGAAGGGAAGGGTAGGAGGAAGTAGTGCATAGAAAGAGGGTGGAAAGGTTACAGGAGGATGGGAAAAAGGCAGAATATAAGAGGGAATTGGCGGAGCGATTGGTTATATAAATATGAATTGGAACAGATGGGGGACGTGGAAGGTGTGTGCAAGATATTCACAGAAAAAAATCTGTGCAGCACGTGAAGTGATGTGTGGGGTGAAGAGAAGACGAAAGGGGGGTGCAGGGAACAGCTTGGTGGAATGAAGAGGTGAGAGAGGCTGTGGCATAAAAGAAGAAAGCATATAATGTGTGGATGGGAAACAGGGGCGTGGAAGAAGTTGAGAGACGGAAGAGAGAGTTATATGTAGAGTTATATGTAGGTGAAAACATTAGTAAGAGAGAGTAAGAAGAGAATGGGTGAGGAATATGGAAGGAACTTGAGTGTAAAGTGGAGGGAATGTAAGAAAATGTTTTGGAAAGAGGTAAAGAGAGTTAGACGGTGCCAAAGAAGTAGATTACTAGTGGAGAAGGGAGAAAAAGTGAGCAGATGCAGAGAACACTTTAAGGAATTGTTAACATAGAGAATGAAAGTAATGCAAGTATAAGTGGATGGGGAATGGCTGGAAGAAGGAGTGATGTGAGAAGAGAGGAAGAAATCAGTAGGATGGAAGTTGTGGAATCAATGAAGAAAGTTAAAATGGGGAAAGGTCGAGGAATTGATGAAGTGTGTGGTGAAATGCTGAAATATGGGGGAGAGATAGTAGCAGAATGGATGTGGAAGATGTGCAAATTGGCCTGGGAGTCCCGGAGGATTGGAAGTCAGGTATAGTTATTCCCCTGTACAAAGGAAAAGGGGAAAAAGAAGTATGTGGTAATCATAGGGGCATTTGTCTTCTTAGTGTAATAGGAAAAGTATATGGTAGGATACTTATTGACAGAGTTAGGGAAATAACAGGGATTAGTTGGAGAAGAACAGAGAGATTTAGGAAGGGAAGAGGTTGTGTGGATCAGATAATCATTCTTAGATCTTTAGTGGAGAAGTTTCTGGAGAGGGGAGGGAAGTTGTATGCGGTCTTAGTGGTTTTGGAGAAGGCGTATTACGGGGTGGATGGACAGGGATTGTGGAGGGTATTGAGAATATATGGAGTGGTTGGGAGGTTGTTGAAGGCCGTGCTGATTATGTATGAGAGTGCTAAGGCTGCAGTGCGTGTGGATGGTGAACTGAGTGAATTTTTCTATTTGAAGGTTGGATTGAAACAAGGGTGTGTCATGTCTCCATGGTTGTTCAGTCTGTGTATTGATGGGGTAATAAAAGATATACAAGGTAGGAAAGTGGATGTTGGAGCGGCCCTACTGAGCGATGGCAGTGTTTGGAAGCTCCCTGTACTGTTGTTTGCAGATGATGCTGTGTTGTTGAGTGAGGACGAAGGGGAGCTGCAGGGCTTGGTGGATGAGTTTGAGAGAGTGTGTGGGAAGCGGAATCTGGGGGTGAATGTGGGGAAGAGTAGAGTTGTGGTCTTAGAAGTGAAGTGAAGTCAGTGAATGTGCAGTGAGGTTTGGATGAGGAGGAAATGGAAAATATGAGTGCATTTAAGTACTTGGGTAGTGTGATGAGTAAGGATGGAAGTTTAGAGAGTGAAGTGCTTGAAAAGGTACAACAAGGAAAAGTTGCTGGTTCCTTGAAAGCAGTGATAAGAAATAGGGAAGTGAGCATGGAAGTGAAAAAGCTACTACATGACATTGTGATACCAACCCTAACGTATGGAAGTGAAGCTTGGACCTTGTTGGAGGGACATAAGTCAACAGTGAGAGCAGTGGAAATGAGGTGAGAGGAGCATGTGGAGCCACATGGAGAGACAGACTTACAAATGAGGAAGTTAAGGAGCGTTGTGGTGTGGATGTGGTGACAGGAAACGTTAAGAGAAACACACTGAGGTAGTTTGGCCATGTGGAGAGGATGGAGAGTGAGAGACTGACGAGGAGTGTATGTGAGTGAGGCTTAGGGGGGAAGAGGAAGGAGGAGGCCAAGGATGAGATGGAGGGATGGAGTGGAGAGGTAGATCAGAGAGGGGGGTGTGAGCTGGGAGCAGGGCAATGAAATGGCAGGGGACAAGGAGACATGGAGGCGATTTGTTTGTGGCCACCCCTTACGGGATTAAGGCGTCGGGCAACAGATAGATAGATAGATTGTAGAAGCCACAATGTCGAATGTTTAGAACCAGCAGACCGTTGTCATGGCAACGTGACGCCATCACCTCGGTAACTGTAGCTTCACTGAGCTCCTATGTAGCCTACATAATGGCACTGCATTGGAAATTCCTTACCGGTTTGGAATTTCTTTACTAGTGTGTTGTCCATACAGCCTAACGAGAGCACACGATACATTGGATGCTGTTCACACTAAAATAATGGTCATATTCTCATCGAATTAAGATGCTCTTGTAATTCGTTTGCGATTTGCTTCTTAATCCTCAGTAATCTTTATGCTCTCAGGATCTTTTTACATCTACGAAAATTGTATACAAAAACGCACGAGACTATTAATCTGCAATATAGAAAATTTAAACTGGTACGGAAGAAGTGTTACGTAAATGCCTCCTCAACTGGCGAGAATACTGGCCTTTACATCCTACTCTTAACTGCACCGCAGTCACAGCGGTAATACTGTAATATGCACCTGACCCACCTGTACATGCAGAGGCACCAGTTAACAGCGCCAGTCCTCCACCGATCAAGGTTACAGGCCAACTGACACGTTATCAGATTTACGGTGTCACTCACAACTGCATGCGTCCGCCATTTTTTTTTACCAACCAATGATCTAACATTAAGGACCGTATAATAGGTATAATAGGTTCGCTAACACCCTTACTTACCATTTTGCGTATTACACCCTATCATCCTTTGACATGTTGTGTCGTTTTAGTATCGACACAATTTGCATCAGTAGCATACCAGAGGATATTGAAATGTAATTGATAAAAGCTGTTGTAAACCTTCACACGTAGATTACAACCCAAAGTAATGCACTGGCAAATGTCATGTGACCACGCATCCTATCAGTCAAAAGTACCCCTTCACGTAAAAGCAATATATGATTGTAATGCCAGTGTTATTAAAAAATTCCATTCTGAGTTGCTACAGGAATGTTACGTAAAGTACGAACATTTTATTAGTTGAAATGGCTGATAAGGTTGTCTTGGGGATATCAGGTGGGAAGTCTTAAGCGATAAGCACGATAAGGACTGATAAACACTCAATTAAAAGTACAAATTTTCACCTGTGTCGCGAGACTTCATCTGTATGAGAACTGCGCATGCATGCTTCTTCCTGTTCTGCATGGAGAAAACTTCAAATTAAATCATTGTCGTGTCCATACTATTGGCGGTTTGTTTTCACCCGACAGAAATGGCTCACCACCACACCTTTATTACAGTACAGTATGTCACGGTTGCATAAAATTTGAAGCTTACGGATAGGAATGTCTCCTTGATTACTACCTGTAGTTAAATCGTCCCTCCAATCTGGCACTTGACAATCAACCAGAATAAATGGGATCATGGCCTTTGTCCGGTTAGAACATTCGCATTATATTCAGCCAACTTCTTCAATATTCAGTAGGCTGTTACCCCTTTCCTTGCTGCACTGCCTATCACCATCCCTGCTTGTTCTGTCCCTTTCCTGTCAACATCAAACTTCCAGGAGAAATCTGTGATTTATGCACTACCATCTGCCAATGCTGCCCCTCACATAACACCCATCTTCACAGGGTGTACTCATCCATCCCATGCTTTTCTGCTCATTTCACCCAGTTTTGTTCCCCTCCCCCCTTTTTAATTACACCTTATTAGTTCGAGTACAGTGCCCATCTACACAGGACACTGAGGAGGAACCTACTTGTGGTGATGATGTGTACCCTGGGTGGAGCAAAGCAGCTGCAGCATCCACCTGAAAGCTAAACCCCCCTGTATTTCCTTGCACCTTGCTGTGGGGAAGGACCCTGGTCTTACTGATACCCTTGCAACATCCTAACTTTTAGAATTTCCAACCAAACACTCTTTGTATCAATTTTGTTTACAAAGCCTCCACAATGCTTGCATGCGTCGCCCTTGGCGGCTATCTATGCTCCTTGATCTCTGGCAGCCTCCCTGTCTCCCGTATCCCTGACATCAAACTCGATGACCTCATCCCAAGACTTTTTTGGTCTGCCCTTCGAAACCCTGCCCCATTCACAATTTTCACTTTCCGCACTCAATTGTCATCCCTCATTCTCTCCACATGCCCAAACCATCACAGTCTACCTCTCATCACAACAACAGTACACTCAAGTCCCATCCTTCCTCTTAACCCTTCCATCGTAAACCTAACCCCCTCAGGCGTCACATTCAAGGATGCACTGCACATCCACTTAATCACTGTCATTTCTGTACATTTGGGCCTCCAAATATCCTTTCCCTTTACTGCCCATGACTCACCACCATACAGCATTACACAGTGCATGCCACATACAATAAAAGTCCTCTCATTTGGCATCTTCGAGACCAAGCATGTGCCGAAAGAGCAGAAACCGCCAAAAAGAGTCACGGTCGGTCACCCCAGAGCAATCAGTGTATTATTGGTCAACCCTAAGCACTAAATCGGCCTTCTGTTTCTTAATGTCGTATGTAGTGAAAGAGCTTACACTGAAATCTTCCATTATCTTCTTCCTAGGAACACCCGCCTCCAATTTTTTTCAATAATTCAATCTTCTTGGTGTTAGTCAGCACCTTATGGGTGCATTTTTTCCCATCAGAAGACTTTCCAATAGTAGAGGCCATAGCGCAACACGAGAATGAGAAGATGACCGTAAAATAGCACGACAAAGTTTCAAAACCTTCGAAAGGTCACGCTCACAAAGCCAGACACTCACGAGTCATGATGCCCAAGCGCATGCAGAACTGGCAGGCAGAAACCTTCAAAAGCGCTAAGCTCAACTTTAAAAAGCGCTAAGCTCTATGTGAACTGTTCAAACTTTCGCGCTAAATAGAAGAAAATTGAATTAATTATATGGAAAGTGCTAAATTATTATGAAAAGCGTTAGATCTAGCGCCAAATGGGCTGATCAGATCAGCATATGTGCCGGAGGAGCAGAGAACTTTCGTAATGAGACTATCAGGGGCGGGCAACCTTTTCAGAGCGAGGGCCAGATGAGACTTTTGGAAGCAGGAGTGACAAATGAGAAAAAAGTAACTATATACAAGAATTTTATTGGAAAACATGCAATTCAAATCTATATCAGGATATACACTTCCACACTTGAAGGGGTGGAATGACGTGTTTGAGCTCGCGGGTTAAGATCTCAAAATACCTATGAACTTGAAAAGCACTACATACATACATGGATATGCAACAAGTGTGTACCCGCCTTAAGAGTGAGTGACACATACCTCCTCTCAATGTGGAAGTCAAATAGCATCTGCCGGCCGATGCTATTTGACAGTGAAATGCGTGAGTCAGAAGATACGGCGGGGCAACTCATGGCTGCAGATGACAGCGACACCCCCAGCCTATGAGGGACCACTGGGGGTGTGCAGCCTACACCGAGCGGCTCACCTGTCCGAGTCCCCGGTGCCCCTCTCACTCTCAGTCAACACCGCACAAGGTGAGCAGGAACTGCCACCTAGACTTGGGCGAAAGTTCTCCTCGCCAGGTCAGGGGCGGAGTTGCCACCACAACTCCAAGCAACACTGTGGTGCAGGCCATCGTCCACACCAGGTCTGAGGCAGAACAGGCCCCTGTCCGTTCCTCAGTTGCCAACTCCCTGCAGGGCCGCGACACAGGCCATCATCCGTATCGGGTCGAGGCTGAGCAGGCCATCATCCGCTCCTCTCCTGCAGTCACCCCCCAGAGTAGCGCCACGACACAGGCCATCGTCCGTGTCGGGTATGAGACAGGGCAGGCCATCATCCACCCCCTGCTACTCCCTCCCACAGCGCCGTGACACAGGCCATCGTCCGTGTCGGGAACAAGGCAGGACAGGCCATCGTCCATCCCTCTGCTGCTTCCTCCTGTGGGACCGCGACACAGGCCATCATCCGTGTCAGGCGTGAGGCTGAGCTGGCCATCGTCCGCTCCTCACCTACAGGAGACCACCTTTCCCCTTCAGGAGGCAGGGTAGAGCGAGCCCAGACTCGTGTTTTCCCTGCAGTCCAACGGGGCAGAGGAACCTCCGTGCAGGCCATCGTCCGCACGGGGGAGGCTGAGCAGGCCATCGTCCGCTCCTAGAACGTCTCCTGTCGAGGAGGTCCCTTGCCTGGCCCACCCTGTTTCCTGCGGCTGGCAGGGACGTATTCCCTCTCCCACAGGAGGTGAGTCCGGGGGAGACCCCTTGCTGAAGCAGCACTGGCAAGGCCCTATCCAGGGCCTTGGCTCTCTCCGCCCCGCCCCTCCAGTGCAGCCCTCAAGGCAGGGGTCCCACCAGAAGAATTGCCACCGACGAGTCCAGCCGGCAACGCCCCCAGCCCGAGGTTGCCGTGAGGTGACCCTGTCAGCGACTCCTCCCTCCAGCGGTTGCCGCAGTCCTGTCCCAAAGGCAACCCCAGGTTCAAGCTAGCCTGGCCCCCAGACACCCCAGGGCCTACCCAGGACTCCAAGGCAAGGCATACCTGAAGGAGAGGCCCAGTCCGGGGCTCCCCGGAGCCGGCGCCAGACCGGTCTGCTCTCCCTCTTTGGCCCCAGTCCCGAGCCCCACACACTTCACAGGGGACCCAGGAAGGAAGAGCCTCCCACCATGCCACCAGACGGAGACTGGAGACGACCGAAACGCCCACCAATCGGTGATAGTGACAGTGTCTAGTGAGCGTACCTAACATGGACCAGTGTAATTCCCCCGGCCATAACTGTAATGCAAAGTGTCCTCTACCCAAGTGAACTGGCTCAAATAATATTACTGAGTGCCACAGTACATAGAATTGGACGAGCCCTACAGTGAGTTCACAGTGACCGGTGTGAGCTATTCAGAGCACAGTGCAACCCCCTTGACTATCATACATATACATCTTACGTCTCCCCTCCCTCAGTGCTATTAAACTAGAAGGTGCTCCTATGGAAACGTAATAAGTACTGAGAAAGAACAGTGCCACCCCTTGTATATTAAATATTTTAATCTCTCCCTCTTCAGTGACCGGCACCTAAGTAAGACGAATCAGAAGTGCACCTACATCAACCGGAGTGTTCGCTAGTAATGATAGTTTAGTCCACCCCCTCCCCCCGGACACCGCAACGCTGTCCCCGCGCGCGCGCCATGCCGCGAGTGATAAAAACAATATCTAACTCAGTGTAACAGATGTATCAGTGCCGTCCAGTGCTATAATACTGTTGATGCAGAGGTCATTATATTCATACCTGTTAAATATACTAGTGTAACAGAAGTGCCCTGAATACTGTGTTCATACTACCGTACTTTCCTACGGCAGGTAGAGTCATCTAACTTCTGTGTAGGCTTTTCTAGAGCCAATCTCCCCCCCCCACGCCAGCGTCCTCTGTCGCCATGCAGAGGACGCCCCCTCGTTTACTTACTGCCACCCTCTGACGGGCTCTCCACCCCGAGCCCGTGCCACACCAGTGTGGCGAATCTGAAAAAAACAAAAAAAAAAAAATAAAAAAAATCACCAGCTAACCCATTTCCCTTTGTAATGGTCAATGTAATATTTGTATCTGGTGTTACACTTTGGAATATATGATTGTAAGTTGGTTTCTGCCGTGTTTTTGTACCCTGTCCTCTCCCTAGTATACCCTGTCCTCTCCCTAGTATACTGACCTGGTCTTGAGAAAGAACCTCACCATAAGTCTGCGTACTTGAGGTGCAGGAAGTCGACCCTCAGAGATGTGGCAGGTTAAGCTCCTACCACTCGCATACGTATCCGAGGGACAAGTAGTTGAACCTCAAATACGTAGCATAATAGTCAGAATTTAATTTGTTTTGGCTGAGGTTTCATGGGCCAGATTGCTATGCTCATGCCAAGCAGGTTGGCAGGCTGGACACTAGACCTTTGCAGGCTGGATCTGGCCCGCGGTCCAGAGGTTGCCTGCCCTTGATTTATGAAAACCGCCAGAACCACCGGAAATACCGTAAGACCAGATGCAGAATGAGAGGACTTTTACTGTACAAAGATCCCTTAGCACGGTGGGACAGCTCTTTCACTGTCAGGAGAGACAACAGCTCCCTGAATTTCTTCCAACCACTCCTCACTCTAGCCCCACCTCCAGCTTTTAACATGTCTCCCAAGTAACAAAACTCTTCTACACACTCAAGAGACTCACCAGCAAGATCAATCCTATCACGCCTAACATTTCCAAAGGCATTCCCCGACACACCATACACATGAAATCAGCATTATCACACAGTCTAACTCTAATAACACTACATCTCTGATGCACCCACTTATCACAAACACTGCACAAGATGGAATTACTTCCTATACCCTTGTGCCAAATCACACATGGTCACCCTTCCTCTTCTTTGACAGTACTGCCATCAACCCTAGATACCATAACCTTTGTTTTATCAGCATATACTATCAAGCCCCTGCACCCCATACCATCTCTCTTACTAAATCTTTCCTCAGCCTCCCCTTCATTCTCTGCAATCAACACCAAATCACTGGCATAAGTCTCCCACAGGGGTCCATTTCTTAGGTTATGTGAGAAGGTTTCAAGCACCATGATAAACAGCAAGGGGCTCAAAACTGACCCCTGATGCACACCAACATTCACAGAAAACTCATCACTCAAATCTCCATTCACTTTCACCTGTGTGTGAGCACGCACATATATAGCCATACCCTCTCTAACCAGCCACTCCTTGCTCCCAAGCTTTCTCACTGCCCATTTCACCACCTCCCTAGGGATTCTGTCAATGGCCTTCTCCAAATCAACAAAAAGTGCAAATCCCTTCTATCCGATATATTTTTCACAAAGTTGTCGAACAATGAATATGGCATCAGTGATCCCTTTGTCTGGCATAAACCCAAACTGCATCTCAACAATATGCAATCAACAAACTTTCCAAGATTTATTTGCTTATAGTTCACTCACTTTAACTCCACTACTTTGTTAACATTCATCTGCCATTGCATCACCTCCACTTTCAGTTTTTAACACTGAGTATTCCTCTCTCCTTTTTATTCTCTTAAGCTTATATAAGCTACCATTACATACATGTGGTCCAAAAACTCTTTGTATCATCCTCTGACCCTCATTCCCACCTGTGGTCACATGTATAAATAAACATCAGAATGACATTTTTAGTTTTATGGTGTAACATTACATGGTAAAATTACAAATGTGAAAATTATCCAGAATGTTTCCCAAATATTTTCCGGTCAACAATCAAAACTAGCAATCATTATTACTACCCTCATCCCTATTCTCACTGAAAGATGGGGTGAAGTAGAATCCACACACAAGGAAAGAGAAAGTATTTATGCGGGGATAATTATCAACAACATGCCCAGTTAAGTGGGAAATACAATCATTCACCCATCACTCAGCCCCTCAAAGGCAAGCTCCATCTCACAAGCTTTGCCACTTGGATATTTTGTTTTCATCACTATAGATGCTCTTCACATATAACTACTAAATAATCATTCCACAGACTCTCAAGTTACAAAAAGGCATGCAAAGTCCCTAACCTATGCTTCTCCATACATGTTGTCCAACCAACTCTACCTAGATAATCTCATAAGTCTACCTTAATATTTTCCTATCTTCTTCTAACTTTTGACTGATCTATTACATGCTTGCCTTCCCTCCAATACTATTTAACCATTAACAGAATGAAATGTTTGTCCAAAGAATTACATACCCACCCCAAAATGATCCTCTCTCTCTAACCTGGTACTATCTTTCATCTATTCTGGATCTTCATCTACCATTGCTTTGACAAACATACTGTACTACTTTAACCTCCTTCCATTTTTGACATCATCATCATCTAATCTTGTGTTGCCCCGTGAGAAGCATAGGAGTTCGAGGTTAGGCAAGTTGGTCCTGACATTTAAGATGAGAATGACCAGCCTCACTCATCCCTGCGTGGCATTACATAAGCAACAAACCCCAACCATCCCTTGGGTATAAACCTGCACCAGCTCAACCCAATTTGGAGCACCTTAATTACCCACTAAATTACAGGTGCCATAATTTGGTTAGCTATACTTGTATGGTTACCACCCAGCATAGTAAATGGTTTCCTGGTGTACAGGAAACCATTAGGCTTGTCACTCAGTGTAGAGTCACCCAAAGGCAGAAGTAAGAGGAAAGAATGAAGGAAGAGAGGAAAAGGCAGACATCAGACCAGCACTACATCGAGTGAGTGGATGGTGAGTGCCCCCACCTACCATTTTTGACAAGTAATACAATATCGGTGTCCCTAAAATTTTAACTTGCCAATTTATGATACACCTATTTCTCAACCTTTATAGATGGACACTTTATCCGTCATTTCACAGGTGCCTATGCTATCCCCTGCACATCACTTACCTATAGTATACTTCTTATTACTCATCTACCTACCCTTGAGCCTCCCTCTCAGCCTTTCTCTGATAATATCTCTGCAGTGCTTGCTCAAACTTTTCACCCACAGTTCTCTTGGTGAAGAGCTTTCGGATTCTCTCCATTCTCTTCTCCTTATCCTCTAGATCTGATTCTTTCTTCACCACTGTTCCATCTTTTTGGACTTTCATTTCTTTTTCCTTCACCTCTGCCTCATCTTCCTTCTTTTTCTCATTCTCACTGTTCTTAGATTCACAGGACTTTTCTTTAGTATCAACTGAGGTGTTGTTTATGTCTGGGGATTTTGGTTCTTGTTTGATTTTTGTTTCCTCTGGGCTTCTTGACTGGCTGTTTTTAGATTTCATATCCCCTGATCTGCTTCTGTGACTTCTCACTGTATCTGGCTTCTCATCATAATTCTCTTGCTCCCTCTTCCTGCGATCTGGGGAGCGGTTTCTCTCTCTCTCCTTTTCAACCTCCCTCCCTTTACCTCCTTCCCTATCATGTTCTCTGCTTTTATCTCTAGCTCTCTCCCTACTTCTGTCTCTTCCTCTACCTCTGTCCCTACTTCTACTTTTGTCTCGCCCTCTGTTTCTCTCCTTGCTGCCACTTCTATTCCTACCTCTGTTTCTCTCCCTACTCCTACTTATATTTCTAGCTCTGTTTCTTTCCTTGCTCCTGCTTCTGTCTCTACCTCTATTCCTCTCCCTACTTCTGCTTCTGTCCCTTCCTCTGTTTCTTTCCCTACTTCTGCTCCTGTCTCTACCTCTATTTCTTTCCCTACTTCGGTCTCTACCTCTGTGCCTGTCCCTGTCTCTGTGTCTCTCCCTGCTCCTGTCTCTCTCTCTCTCCTTTTCCCTCTCACTGTCTCTCCCTTTAGATTCCTCCTTTTTCTTTTCCTCCATGACCTTGTACTTTTCCCTTCTCTCCCTGTATGTTTCTCCCTTCCCTTCATTTTCAGAGTCTGAGCTGGAGGGGTCTTCCCTAGTTTCCTCACTCTTCCTCCTCTTTTTGCTGGGAGACACTTGCCGTTCTGGAGATTCACTCAAGTCCCTCTGTGTGCGGTAGTTCTTAGGTTTCCTTACTTCTTCCTTCTTTTCCTCTGTTTTATCTCCATTTTTCTCACTTTCACCTGTTGTCTTCACTTCAGCCTTATTACTTTCTCCTCCTCCACCATCTCCTTCATCTTCACTCTTCGGCTCTTCCTTTATATTCCCAACTTTTTGCTGGAGCAAGTGGTTGTAAAAGACACCAAAGTTCTTGTGCTTCATTACATCCATTTGTTCTGCAAGAAAAAGTGTTAAATGAAAGTTAACATTAATCACCTGGCATTAAAAATAAATATGAAACAATGACCTTGTTTAACCCATAGACTGTGAACTACAGCTCAGGCTGGGCAGCATCTTGTTGTGAGCCACAGCTCAGGCTGTGCTGGCCATGCATCACCGCTATCTACTCCACCCCTATGCAAACTTACGCATGGTGCTACACAAAGACGGATTTTTTTTTTTTTTCCAGATGAAACCCTGGATGTTTACCTTCAAGTTTATAATAAACAAAACCATTCCCCCCCCACACTTTTTCACTACTCCCCTATGTAAACTTATGCAAGGCCCTACAAAAAAACGGAGGGGGAGAGAGAGTTTTTTTTTTTTTTCCCCCACTATATGATGCCTTGGATGTTTATCTTCAATAAAAAAAAAAAAAAAAAAATCATTTTTGCACACCATTCGTTTCGTTTCGTTTTTGAAGGCTCCAACATGCTTGCATGTGTCGGCCTTGGTCACCTAATGGCGGCTCTCCACGCTGCTCGATCTCTGGCAGCCTCCCTGTTCAGTCCCTTAACCCTTAAGTCACATTTAATGACCTCGTCCCACGTCTTTCTCGGTCTACCCCTCACAACCCCTCCCCCAATATTAACACTTCTCACCCTCTGTACCCAATTATCTACCCTTCCTTCCATGGGGTGGGATAAAAAAAAGATAATTGTGCAATCCACGGGTTAACACTTAAACTGGTTTTCAAAACCCCTAGCATCTTACTGATAAAATATTTCCTCAAAATTCAAAAGGGATAAGTTCCAAGAGCATCCTTAAAACTGCAAAATCTATGAAAACTGAAAACCCACAGTCTCTGACTTATGTAGATTTGAGTCCAAACAGTCAGTAAAAAAAAAAAAAAAGTAAATAAAAAAAGAAAAAAATTATTTCCAAGACTGCCAGATATCATTTTACAGGCAGTTTTCACTATAAATCTGGGATGTGGTCTAAAATACCATGGTTTACCCCATAAAACTGGGGCTGCAAATTATGGGAAGCAACAAATCAGCTTTATAAGCAACAATGGAATTTTAACAGGCAATTTTCTGCAACTTACTGCAGACTGACAAGAGAAAAGAAAGTAAAATTAAGTCTGAGAGGAGCATGTGGAGTTACAAGGAAAGACAGACTGACAATTAAGGAAATGAAGGAGCATTGTGGTGTGGATGCGGATGTGACGGAAAGTGTTAAGAGAAATACGCATTGAGAGGATGGAGAGTGAGAGATTAACGAAAAGAATGTAGGTGAGTGAGGTGAGGGGAGGAAGAAAGAGGGACAGACCGAGGATAAGATGGAGGGATGGAATGGAGAGGTATATCTGCTAAGGAATACTGTTGCACCAGTCAAACAGGGCAGTACTTCCATGGTGGCTGGAAAGTTTGTGACAGGGGGAGCTTTAGCTCCCATTTCATCAGCCTTCGGGACTAGCTACTGATCATCCCCCTTTGCTGAATTTTTTCAGTGTTTCAGTAACACAAACAGCAGGCCAGCATGCTCTCCAATACAAGTTCCTCTAACTGCCAATGCCAAACTACATGCACGTTACACATTACACTTCTCATTCAAAATTAAAAAGAATGTAGCATCAATTCACAAAGCCTCGGGGTCTGGGGGGGGGGAAGGACCATCAAAGCCCCACCTATCTGCCCCTCTTCTGGTGACAACCAAGCGAGATGCCTGGAACCACTCTCTAACTCATTTCCTCTTACATTCACAGCCTTTCCTCTTTCTGTTGAACACCACCTCTCCTCCTCTAAACCTCACTTCTCTTCCTAAGACTCGACTGTTTGAGGTGACTGACAGCAAACCCCTTTCTGTATCCTCCTACTTTCTCTATGGGCTACTCATTTCAAAGCTAAAGGTGGCTGTTGTGTATACAGTATGTACACAATGACATATCTTGCTCTTGTGTTCCTGAACTTGAATCTTCTGAATTCTCCACTCTCTGGCTTCAGTTATCCTGTCATTCTCTGACTAAATATATCTGTAATGCTTACTTATCCTCTAATTCTACTGACTGAAAAATTCTTCAACTATCTTACTTCTAAGATACAACACATCCTATAACTTTCTCCTTTCTCTGAAATCTCCAGTCTTGATTTCCATGTTCACCACCACCTTTGGCTCGCCTCTCTTTTCACTGATTCACCTGGTGAACAAGCCTACATCTTTTCTATTCTTAATGACCTATATCAGCTTATGCAGCACCCTACCTGTATCCCTGACCACTGTGGAGAGAGTTCCAACATACTTGACCTCTTCCTTACTACTAATCCTTCTGCTTAAACTATTAATCTTTCCTCTCCCTTCCTCTCCGTTGGGCTCTTCTGATCACAAACTTGTCATCTTAACCTGTCCTATTATTCCAGTGAGGCCTGTAGACCCTCCCACGAAGTGTTGGTCGTGGCACTTTGGAGCTGCTAACTGAGAGGCCCTCAGGCAGTACCTCTTTGATTTTCCCAGGAATAATTATTGCTTCCATGGCCAAGAGCCATCTGAGTGTGCCCTGTGCATTACGGAGGTTTTTCTCTCAAGCATGGAATCATACATTCCTTTCTCATATCCTGGGGGGGGGGAAGTTTAATCACGCTTGTTCTAATGCTGTCTACAACGAAGAGAAACCCTACAAAAAGTACTGGAGCCAACCCACCCCTGAATCTCATCTTTTATGTTTCTGTCTGGAATCATGCTAAGTCTGCTGTTCGCTCTGTTAAAATTAATTTCATTCATACTAAATGCTCTGAACTCTCCAGCTCAAATTCTTCACACTCCTTCTGACACCTTGCCAAAAACGTTTCTAACAACTTTACTTCATCATTCTTCCCTCCTCTTTTTTACTCTGATGGCTCTGTAGCTATTTATTTGACTTATAAAGCAGAACTCTTCACCCTGGCTTTCTCCTCCAATTTCACCTTAGACAATCCCAGTGCTATTCCTCCATCACTTCCCCCCTCTGATTTCCTCATGACTGACATTAAAATTTCTTCAACTGATGTATTTTCTGCCAAGACTGGCCTCAATACTAACAAGGCATACAGGCCTGATGGGGTCCCTCCTGTTGTCCTCAAGAACTGTGCTTCTGTGCTTACACCCTGCCTAGTTAAACTTTTTTGCCTTTGTCTGTCACCTTGTATCTTTCCTTCCTGCTGGAAGTTTGCTCTCATTCAGCCTGTCCCAAAGACGGGTGACCAATCCCAGCCCTCTAATTATCTCCAAACTGATTTAACATCCCGTATTTCAAAAGTTTTCAGTCTACTCTTCACAAAATTTTTTTAAAGCACCTTTCCTATCATAACCTTCTTTCTGATCGTCAGTATAGGTTCCACCATGGACGCTCCACAGGCGATCTTCCCACCAACCTCATCATCCTCCTTTCAGGACTCTGGCAAAAGCTTTGCCATTGCACTTGACATCTCAAAGGCTTTCGATCTAGTCTGGCATAAATCTTTAATTTCCAAACTGACCTCTTACAGTTTCTATCCTTCTACGTGCACCTTCATCTCCAGCTTCCTTTCTGGTCGTTCTATAGCCATTGTTGTAGTCAGCCACCATTCTCCTCCCAGAGCTATCAATTGTGGTTTTCCTCAGAGCTCTGTCCTATCACCAATTCTCTTCCTTTTATTCATCAATGACCTAAGCTGTTCATAAACTCCTGTTCGGTCAAATGCAGATTACTCCACCCATTAACTTTCCATTTGCTTCCTGCAGCATTCATCTCAACAGTTACTTCAACAAACAAGGAATGAGGCTATGGCACTCCTAATATCTGACTCGGCTAATATCTCTGACTGGCGTAAAAGTAATCCTGTTGTTTTTAATGCATTAAATGACACAGGTATTACATCTTCCAACCTGACAAAATCTTCCCCAAGAGTATCCTCTAATTTTTAACAATATCCAAATCAATCCTGCATCATCTTTAAACATACTTGGGGTTTCATTCTTGTGGGATTTATCTTGGAAAGATCATGTTACCTCTCTTGTAAAATCTGCTTCCAAAAGATTAGGTATGCTAAACTGACTCCGTGCCTTCTATACCCCTGCACAGTTGCTGACTTTATACACAGGTTTCATTCTTCCCTGTGCAGAGTACAACTTACATGTGTGGGGAGGCTTCCCACGTACAGTTCTTCTCAACAAGGTGGAGTCAAAGGCTTTTCGTCTTATTAATTCTCCTCCTCTTACTGGTTCCCTTCATCCTCTGTCTCTTCGTCACACTGCTGCTTCTTTATCTCTTTTCTCACTACTTCAATGGTCATTGCTCCTCTGAACTGTCTGCTTTCATCCCTCCACCACTACAGCGGGTGCATACCACCCGTCTAGCAACAAACTCGCATCCCTTATCTGTCCAACTCTCTAAAGCAAGAGTTAACTGTTACTCCCAGTCCTTCATCTATGCAACAGGTCAACTCTGGAACTGTCTCCCTCTGTCTGTATTTCCTACTGCCTATGATCTCCAGTCTTACAAATGCAGTGCATCCGGGTATCTGGAAATGAAATGAATGGATCTTGAATTTGGCTCTCTGTTAACTTGTTTTTGTTTTTTTCTTGGAGGGAACAATCTTGTGCGTTCCTGGACTCTGGTTCCTTCTTCTTGCATAGAAAAAAGAATATATATGAGAGAGGTGGGAGTGTCAGTTGTGGGGAGGGCATCAACATGGCAAGGGACAGGGTGACATGCAGGCTATTTGTCTGTGACCACCCTTTACGGGATTAGAGCGTCTAGCTAGAGACAGACAGATAGATTATATAATGTGAACTTTCTGGATCTTTCAGGAAGGATAACTAACAATTTCTGGAGCAACAATGCTCCTCAAACAACACGCTGATTTTACTGTAAGTTGGGGGGGGGGGACATCTAGGAAAGCACTCAATCAAATAACTAACTGACTTGAGCAAAAAGATTACAGTGTTTTCAAAACCCCGTTTTTTCATTTGAAAGCACCATTAAACAATGAAATCTTCAGTCATTTATGACACTAGCACATATTCTATGTAGTGAAGGAAGAGTTATCCTTGACACAGCTGAGTCAGAGATTCAGCCAAAATGCCTCAGCATTGCAACCTTATCTTATGGTTAATGATGTTCTGTCAGTTCATTTAAAGTGAATGTACTGAACAGCTTACAAAGCAGCACATCCCATACTTACTCCTCAGAGCATGAAAGATTTCCATTACTGTACTCGGTGAGTATAAACAGCCCCCACTACTCCAACTGTCAACAGGTTTGTTTGGTGTAATGTGGGGAGGAGAAAGGGGGAGCTGTGCTTCCTTGGGCAATGACATAAGAAGACGGTGTTTCCAAATTCATCTATTATAAGTAATGAAAGTGTTTCTGGCCATGCAAATACAGCAGACGTTCAGTTAACGCATGTCTGATTTGTGTTAAACATATTTTGCGTGGAAAAATAAGCCCTGACCCAGCCTAGTAAATGTGGGAAATGTTGGCGTAAGAAAATCCCAAAAGTTGGCCCCTGTCTGCAGCCACCCTCCCAAAGTTCCACTCTCAGATCAAATAGATGCACACTCACCCCACTAGAATAAACAAAGCACTGCTGCTAAAACAATTTGTCATAATTCAACATGGCTAAAATTACTCGATGTGAAATGGTCTATTCAATTAGCTACCTGACACACACACACACACACACACACACACACACACACACACATCATTTGTCGTCTGCATCTCATCTCTCTCACCCCACTGCCATCACTCACAATGTACTTTTTCTTCTTTCATCTAAGTTTTTCATCACTTTATACTTTCAAAATAGCTTTTCACCTACCTCTAAGTAGAAAAGTCATCATCTGAAGATACTCCCTTCCCTGACACCCAAACATCACTCCATCCCATCATGGTAAGTGATCACTGCTTATTTACCAATTTGAACACTCTAAATTACTCTCTTCTTTTTTTATGCCCAGTGATGTTCTAGTGGTTGTATGAGGGGCTGAGCTGGCACACCAAACCTTCGACTCCAACATCTATATTTTTCTACTATCTGACTCCAATTCAGACTCCTTAATAAGAGAAAATGTATATTAATGAGTAGTAACAACTTTACTTTACAGGTGGCATTACATTGAGTGACAAGCCAAATGGTTTCCTGTAGGCCAAGAAACCATTTATAACGCTGGGTGGTAACCATATAACCAAACCATACGTGCTCCCTACGTGTCAACAAGTGGGTTGGTGGAGGGTTAGTGCCCCTCCCTGTAAAAAAAAAAATAACTCAAAGTCAAATGGCCACCCCTTACGGGATTATGGTGTCTGGCAATAGATAGATAGATAGAACAACTTTACTATCATACATTCGTAGCACAGGGCATTTCATCATGTTAATGATTATCAAACATGAGTTACAGTAGGAAACTCTTTAGGCAGGCCTCCAAAGTTACGGTAATTGGTGCATAGCAAATGTTAAGCAGGTTGTTCCACTTGTTTACTACAGTATTTTATACTTGGCATACAAGTGTAGCCATGATTTTGGAATGGTTTTTCAGCCTTAAAAATTCTACCTATAAACTATAATTTATGGTAGTCTTTATTTATCCCACTCACAGTGAATATTCGTAAGATTCACAACAAAAATATTAATATGTTGGCTTACAAGGTGCTGCCCGGTTATGGTAGTCTTTATTTATCCCACTCAATGTGAATATTCATAAGATGCACCGCAAAAACATTAACGTGTAGTAGTAGTAGTAAGACCTCACTATAACGGACTAATTGGGGCCCAAGCCAGTCCGAAAAATGCGAAATTCCAATAAAAGCGACATCCAGACTTACCCTTGCTAATCCGGACTTTTTCCGATATATCAGACATTAGTCCGGATTGCATCAGTGGTTTTCACCACCACTGCAGTATTGTACTGTGTTATACCTTCACTACAATGGCATAATAATACTGTACTGTGCACTGAAAAACATGTCTTTTACTTGTCTTATTGTGGTGAACATAGCTGAAGTGGTCAGGCAGTCCGGACTGCTTTCTGGCTTTATCGGACTTTTTCTGATATATAGGAGTTTAGTCCGGTAGCTCCTCGAGTCCGATAAAAGCGAATTCCGGTCTATTGAAGCCCGTTATATCGAGGTTTTACTGTAGTTGTTCCCTAAGCAGTCTGGGTGAATAGCCCAGAGTCCCCAAGGAAGGCCATGGCTAAGACCAGGCTTTCCCACAGAGCTCTCAAGGAGTGTATGTTGTGTTGTTAGCATAGGTGATTATATGCAATTCAGTCTTCCATAATGTGCTTCATAGCATGGGGTGCTGTGCTACATCCTGAACAGGCATCAGCGATGGAGTCATCCAGATTCTTCTGATACCTTAAGAGGGCTGGATGATGCCCACATCTCAACCTGGCCAGGTGGACCCTGTCCTCAAGAGGGAGATAGGATTCAGAAGGGTGGATATCAGGAGGCCGTGCATGCAGCTGTGTGTTGTCTTTAAGCTGAATGGAGCAGCGAGCGATTTGAGTATGGGTATGCTTCTGAAACCTGGTCTGAGGCGGGCGAGGGAGGAGAAATGACAGTATTTAAGCATGATATCGTGTGCTGGGTGTTGTTTTGATGTTCCTTGGTGTGTGTGGATGTGATGCCATGTAGTGTAGTGGATGTTGTGGGTTTGTGGAGGCTGCAGCAAGAATTTGGATGTCTCTCATGCCTAGATGGTCCTTGACTTTTAGGATTTTAGTTTCTTGATGTAGGTGGTCTGCAAGTGTAGCAGCTGTGCAGCCTGTATGGTCTGTAGCTTATTGTAGTGTGTTTTAGTGAGGTTAGAAGCCCAAGCAGGGTTGGCATAATTCATCACTGAACATACATATTGTTTGTACCTTGTGGTGGTGGTTTCTTTGTTGTGTCCAAATGTTGTATGGGCAAGTGACCTCAAGGCATTAAGTCTTGGTGATAATTTATTTTTAATGTTTGTGATATGTTGTTTAAATTACAATGATGTACTGTATGTTACACCAAGGATTTTGTGTGTGTGTGTGTGTGTGTGTGTGTGTGTATTTACCTAATTGTATTTACCTAATTGTGATCTACAGGAAATGAGCTACGCTCGTGGGGTCCTGTCTCTGTTTCTTAGTAAGTCAAATTTTGCTTTAAACTCATATTTAAGTTTTTAGACTGGACGATCTCTTTGTCCAGGCTATTCCACAGGTCTATGCATCTATAAGGAAAACTATATTTCTTGACGTCCTTCAAAAAGATTGGCTTCTTTAGTTTCATTCCGTGTCCCCTTGTTACCCTCTCATCCCACACAAACAGATTTTCTCTGTCAATTTTATCTACTCCTATCATGGTCCTGAACACTGCAATCATGTCGCCCCTCTCTCTCCTTTCCTCTAAGGAAGGCAAATCCACCCTTTCCAGCCTCTCTCTGTATGACAAATCTGCCAGACTGGAGACCATCTTGGTTGCTGTTCTTTGTATTCTCTCAATCTTGGTTATATCTTTCTTTTTGTGTGGGGACCACACTACCACTGCATATTCTAACCTGGGGCGGATCATGGCCACTATCAATTTTTTCATCATCTCCTCATGTAATGAAATGCCACTCTTATAATGGTCAAGAGTTTATATGTCTCTCTAACTATCTTATTTATGTGCTTTTCAGGTGACAAACTATCCTGGACCAGCACTCCCAAATCTTTCTCTTCTCTCGCTTTTCTAGTTGGTTCATTACCCATCAAATAATTCAATGATGGCCTCTTGGTACTTTTACCCATTTCCAATATTTTACATTTTTTTGCGTTGAATTTCATTTCCCACATCCGGCTCCAATCATGTATCCTATCCAGATCCTCCTGTAACATTTTACAGTCCTCTTCAACCTCTACCTTTCTCGAGATTTTTGCATCATCAGCAAACAGACTTGCGTAACTGTTCACTCCATCTACCATATCACTTGTGTAAATCAGGAACATTACTGGTGCCAACACCGAGCCCTGTGGGACACCACTTGTTACTTCCCTCCATCCAGATGTCCTGTCCTTTATTACTGTCCTCATTTGTCTGTCACTCAAAAAGTCTCTCATCCATTCAAGGAGGCTTCCCTTCAGTCCTCCGATATGCTCTAATTTCCATATTAGTCTCTTGTGGGGTACCTTGTCGAAAGCCTTCTCCAGATCTAAATACACACAATCCACCCAATCATGTCTCTCCTGTAGCACATCAATCGCCCTTGAGTAAAAGCTCAATAAGTTGGAAACACATGACCTCCCACTTCTGAATCCAAACTGACTTTCAGTCAGAATATTCATCTCCTCCAGATATTTTATCCATCTATCTTTCAGGATTCTCTCACACAATTTCGTGACCATGCTGGTTAGAGACACTGGTCTATAATTCATGGGTTCTTCCTTGTTTCCTCCCTTATACACTGGTACCACATTTGCCCTCTTCCATTCCCGAGGCACTTTCCCCTCTTCCAGTGAACACACAATTAAACTGTGAATCTTATCTGCCAGTTGTTCTCTGCATTCCTTCAGTACCCAATTAGAGATTCCATCCGGTCCTGGGTCTTTCCTTACATCTTGAGTTTCCAGTAATTTATACACTTCCTGCACTTCCACTTTTATATCTTTTATCACTACATTTCTAATCACTCTCTCCCCTTCCACAAACTCCCTTTCCTTAGTGAAAACCGATTGGAAACATTTGTTCATTATTTCAGCTTACATTACTGCATCCTTGTAGACCTCTCCTTCTACTTTCAGTTTGGTGATTCCTTCCTTTTGCTTCAATTTGCCATTAACAAATCTATAAAATAATTTGGGTTCATCCTTACATTTGTCAATTACATTAAAACCTTGATATAACGGACTTCAGTAGACCGGAATTCGCTTTTATCAGACTCGAGGAGCTACCGGACTAAACTCCTATACAGTAAAACCTCGATATAACGGACTTCAGTACACCGGAATTTGCTTTTATCGGACTCGAGGAGCTATCGGACTAAACTCCTATATATCGGAAAAAGTCCGATATAGCCAGAATCAGTCCGGACTGCCTGACAACTTCAGCTATGTTCACCACAATAAGTCAAGAAAAGACATGTTTTTCAGTGCACAATACAGTATTATTATACCATTTGATTAATGTAGTGAAGGTAAAACACAGTACAATACTGCAATGGTGGTGAAAACTACCGAAAAAATCCGGACTAATGTCTGATATATCGGAAAAAGTCCGGATTAGCAGGGGTAAGTCCGGATGTCGCTTTTATTGGAAAATCGCATATTTCGGACTGGCCTGAGCCCCAATTAGTCCGTTATAGTGAGGTCTTACTGTATATCGGAAAGAGTCCGATATAGCCAGAAAGCAGTCCGGAATGCCTGACAACTTCAGCTATGTTCACCACAATAAGACAAGTAAAAGACATGTTTTTCAGTGCACAGTACAGTATTATTATACTATTTGATTAATGTAGTGAAGGTATAACACAGTACAATACTGCAATGGTGGTGAAAACTACCGATGCAATCCGGACTAATGTCTGATATATTGGAAAAAGTCCAGATTAGCAGGGGTAAGTCCGGATGTCGCTTTTATCGGAAAATCGCATATTTCGGCCTGGCCTGAGCCCCAATTAGTCCGTTATAGTGAGGTCTTACTGTATACCTTTTTCAAAGTTCCTTTCTTCTTCTCTACGTATTCCTGTATATTCATTTCTAGTTCTTTTATATTCTTCCTTTGTTCTGTTATTACCTCTTTTTCTCCATTTGTTCCATGCCATGTCCCTCTCTTTTTTTACTGTCATACACCTTCTATTAAACCACTCCTTTTTCCTGTTTTCTTTTCCCCTTACTGTTGGCACATATTTTTCTACTCCCAAATTATAGAGGTCTAAAAAGATATCCCACTTCCTCTGTATCTCTTTTGTCTTTCTGAATTTTCTCCAATCCCCATTTTCGAAAAATTTTCTCAATTCTGCAAAGTTTGCTTTCCCAAAGCTGTACCTTCCTTGCCTATAAAGCACCTTGCCTTGGCACCACGTTCCCTGTTATCATCTGGAACTCAATGACCACATGATCACTTTTTCCTATAGGACACAGATAATTTAAAGATTCAATTACATCAGGTTCTTTGGATAGTAGCAGATCTAATCTTGCAGGTGTGTCATCACCTCTGAATCGTGTCTCTTCTTTGACCCACTGTGTCATTACATTATTCATTGCTATATTTATCAGTTTAGTGCCCCACGAATCTTCGCTGCCACCTGAGTCCCATTCCTCCCAGTTCACCTCTTTACAATTAAAGTCACCCATTAGGATTATATTGTTGCTTTTCTCAATCACTTTCTGTAGATAACTAACCATGTCTGACAACATCTCCTGGTATTCATCGTCATTCCATGCTCTTGTCTTAGGGGGAATATATGCCACTGCCATATCTCTCTTACCATTCTCCCCAGTTTCTCCCTACCCTCTGCCATTTCCACAGTATCTACATATATGTTGTCCTTCACTGCTGTCATCACTCCTCCTCCTGTTTTTTCTTTTCTGTCTCTTCTCCATCTCCCATCTTCTTTCAATTTAGTCTCTACAAAGCACATAACATCAGGTTCGTGTACCTTCAAAAAATCATTGATTTCTAACCTTGCCGATATTAGTCCATCAATGTTTGTGTACGCCACTTTCAAACTTTTTTCATCGTTTTTTATACTCTCTTCTCTCCTTCCCTCTGTCGGTACCACTTTCTCAATTTCTGGTCCATAACTCTCCAATACAACTCTGTCTTCTCTTTCTCCGTTCGCTGTTCATTTTTTATCTTTGCTTCCTTTACTAACTCCTTTAATTTAGATCTTTCTTCTTCGTTTGCATCCCTTCTTATCCAAACATTTTTAAACCCCTCTCTATCGGACAATTTCCACGTTCTATTTATGATTTCATTCACCATTACCTGGGACTGAAACTTTACTTTCAACGGCCTTGCCCCACCTTCCTCGTACTTTCCTAACCTAAACACTTCAATCTCTTCCTGGGCTTCATTGTTACCCTCCATAACCACTGATATTATTTCTTTAGCCTTGCTCAGTTCTTCTCTCTCTCTTTCGGATCTTACTGTCATACGTTTTTCTTTTATTCCTGAGATTATTACACATTTTTTCTTGTCTGCTACATCCCTGACCAAAGATTCTCTACTTCTTAGTACCCTAACCACTTCTTTCTCCATTTTTTCCTTGCTTTGTTGTTCTGTGATCTTCAAATTTACATTTCCTTCCTCCTGTATTTTCTTCCACCCCTTATGTTGCTTCTTGATTTCCTTAATATGCTCATCAAGCATCCTCGATTTTGATTCATACTCATCAAGTTTACTTTTCATTGTGTCCCTTTCTTCTTCCAACCTCTTATTCTCCCACTTGAGCTGTTTTATTTCATTTGATGCAGATTCGTTACTCACCTTCAATTCTGTAACTTCTTTTTCTTGCTCATCACTACGTGTGCAAACTTTTTCCAGTTTATTCTGCAGGACTTTAATCTCTCTCTCTTACTCTAAGGTCTGTTCCTGCAGCTGTCTAAATACTTCCCATACCTTTTTTAACTCCTGGACATTCCTTTCCGCCGTTTTCTCTACTCCTGCTATTCTTGTTTGGTTCGGCTTATCACTTCCGTTATTTACATCAACATCGGTGAAGCCCTCAAATTCCCCCTCGCCAGATGTAAACAATCTTCTGTCTCTCTCCGCCATGATTCAGACATATGGAGACTTCTTTTTTTCGCTATATCTTGTTTTTTATGGCCGAAACCTGCGTTTTTTTTTTTTTACTAATATCCGACGGGACCACCACTCACGCTCTCAACCACATAATCACAATAGGTTGGTCTTCTTTTCGCCACTGATTCAGCGATTATTTCCCCTCGATCCAGGAGCAGCTCCTCTCTCAGCGACCCGACTATGTGTGTGTGTGTGTTGTTTATGGTGAGGTGTGAAATGTAACTGTGTTCTGCTGTCCAGTTTGTGAGAAGGGTCACTGTATTTGGCTTGGGCTATTTTGAGCCTGTCTGTTGTGAACCATTCGTGTAGTGTGTTAAGATAAGGTTGGAGCATGTGTGTGGCTGTGTTTGCATTTTGGTGTGTACATGTAAGTGTTATGTCATCTGCATAGGAAGCTATGTGTATTGTGGTGTGTGAGGCATGGGTATGTCGTGCATGCATAGGGTAAAGAGTGTGGGGGACAGAACAGATCCTTGGGGGACGCCATTTGTGAAGTTTCTCATGTTCGAAAACTGACCAGCAAGTGTTACATGTGCACATCTGCCTGCTAACTAGTTTGCCAGCCATCTTTTTGTGTTACTATGTATGTCTGTGTTGAATATTTTGTTTGTGAGGTTGTGGCAGGGGATGGCATCAAAAGCTTTGCTAATGTCTAGTGTGACTGGGAGTATTCTGTGTGGTGGCCTAGCTGAATTCATGCCATCAAAAACATTAATGTGTTGGCTTACGAGGTGCTGCTCTCCACTGGGTGTTACTGTGACATATGGTATATGATCCATACTATCATTCCAAAATCCGAAAAATTTCAAATTTCAAAACATGTCTAATCCTAGGAGTTTCAGATATGGGAATGTGTACCTGTATAAAAACTGAGACTTAAATTACAGGCTTTAAATTTTGTTTCCTGGATCTAACACATACTGGTAATAAATAAGAGGAAATATCTATATAACATGCACAGGTATTATTATAATAATATGAAGTTTTATCATCTTCAGTGTCAGGACCTACCTGCCTAGCCCTGGACTCCTACTCTCCTCGTGAGGAAACATAGGATTGGATGATGGATGGATGAAGTTTTTATGGTAAAGGTGGAGCTGGAGTCAGTACATTTTCACCGACTCTGCCCAAAACTGCTTCTGACTGATTTCACCATCACAACTCCAACTCCAACTCTACATCCCTGGTTGTCTGTGTATTATAATGAATGATATGTATGATTAGGAGAGGTTAAACGTTCTTCAAGAGGGCCAAAGGAGAAACATTGGGAAAATTTTGAGATTTCACCATACCAATGTCATCATCATAAATACCATAAACACCTTATAATCCTTGTCACACGCCTTCTCCACTATCTCTCTTACTGCAAATACTGTATTTAATCTATACATCCTCTGCCACTCCTAAAGTCACCCTGTTTGTCACTCAGTAGGACCTCTGATCTCTCTCTTACTTTCTCTATAATAATTCTTCCATATACCTTCCCTACCACACTCAAAAGACTTATGTCACTATAATTCTTACACTCATTTTGCTCATCTTTATTTTTGTACAGGGGTACAATCATTCCTTATTCCACTCTACTGGCCTTCTTACATATCTCCAACAAGCACTTCATTCCACTCTCCCCAATACACTTAACCCTCTCGTTACTGGACGACGCAGGCTGCATCCAACCGCGGGCAAGTACTCAGCATGTGGGCCAGCTTGGCCTTGGCCAAGAGCTGGGAGAACCCCCCGTTTCTGCACTTGCGGTACTTTTTAAACGTTTTTTCCTCACATCTTTAGTTTTGTTTCTATCTCTGTGATTTTTTATTCCTCATAATCAAGAATAGTTGTACTGTACTTGCTTACTGTGCTGATAAAAAAGTGAAGTGCCATGACACAATTTGCGAATTAAAATTCCTGGATACACTGGCTGTCAAAACTGAGGGTCTACAGTACATCTGCTCAGTGGCTACAAAAGACCTATTAAATGGTATATCTTACTGCATAGCTCACACAGTCAACTTAACTGAAAATGTAACTAAAAACAAGTCACACTGTTTTTGAATTCCTCCCTCCAAAACTATCTATCTATCTATTGCCAGACACCTTAATCCCACACGGGGTGGCCACAAGCAAATCGCCTCCATGTTGCTCTGTCCCCCACCATTTCACTGCCCTGCTCCCAGCTCACACCCCCCTCTCTCATATACCTCTCCACTCCATCCCTCCATCTCATCCTCGGCCTCCCCCTCCCTCCCCCCCTCCACCTCACTCACATACACTCTCCATCCTCTCCACATGCCCAAACCACCTTAACCTGTCAAGTCCCATCGACGTACAGTGTACGTCGCTACTTTTTTCCGCGGACAGACCCAACGACGTACATCGTACGTCACGCAATTGCAAGGCCCATTGTGTGCACATTTTTCAACATTTGTGGGTGATTTTTGGTAGGCATATGTGGGAGACCTTCCTCTACCTGCTGTCAAGTGGAGATACTGCCTGGCCCCTCCTAACCCCCCTTCCCCCCCATCACCCCCACACTAGGCAATTCACCTGTTAGCAGCAACCTAGCCAGTAAAGGTATGTTGCCCCACGGTCTCTCTAATGACGAAATTCACGGTGAAAGTGATTCCTGAGGTGGAGGACACAGAAACAAAGAAGCTAGAGGTAGAAACAAACAGAAGTGATGAAGTGGTAATGTCATAAAGGAATGTGCCTTATACTGGGGTTTTGGGTAAGTGAACAATGCTTATAAACACCTATATCATTGTGTGAAAACCATTATAGACTTTTACTACACACAAATTCGTAGCAAACAAATGAAATAAATACGTAATTTAAAGTGGCTTGAATTAGTCAACCCTTCCATAGTTCGTTTTCCTAGCCAGGTACCCTGAAAAAGAAGGAAAACGTAAGGTTGAGTGACACCTGTATCAACATTTTTTTACCTCAGGATCGTGATTTCACTATGAATTTTCGATGTTTCTCACCAAAAGCGAAGGTTTCAGCCAAAAAACAAAAAGTCGAAAATCAGTTGGGATCTGGGGGGTACGCTGGGTAAAAAACCGGTCGGGACTCGGCGGGTTAATGTGTTTCTCCTAACGCTACCTATCACGTCCACATCCACACCACAACGCTCCTTCATTAGCTCATTTGTTAGTCTGTCTCTCCGTGTGACTCCACATGCTCCTCTCAAATAACTCATTTCCACTGCTCTCACTCTTGACTTCTGTCCCTCCAACAGGGCCCATATGTTAGAGTTGGTATCACAATACTGTCATGTAGCAACTTTTTCACTTCCAAGCTCACTTCCCTGTTTCTTATCACTGCTTTCAAGGAACCAGCAACCTTCCTTCCCTGCTGCACCCTTTCAAGCACTTTACCCTCCAGACTTCCATCCCTACTCATCACACTACCCAAGTACTTAAATGCACTCACATTCTCCATATCCTCCCCATCGAATCTCACTGTACATTCACTGACTTCACTTCTCTTGAAGACCATCACTTTACTCTTCCCTACATTCACCTTTAGATTCCGCTTCCTACACACTCTCCCAAACTCATCTACCAAGCCTTGCAGTTTCCCTTCATCTTCACTCAACAACACAGTATCATCTGCAACCAACAGTACAGGGAGTTTCCAAACACTGCCCTCTCTCACTAGGGCCGCTCCAACATCCACTGCCCGACCTTGTATCTCTTTTATAACCCCATCCATATACAGATTGAACAACCATGGAGACATGACACATCCTTGTTTCAATCCAACCTTCAAATGGAAAGATTCACTCAGTTTGCCATCCACACGCACTGCGGCCTTAGCACCCTCATACATACTCTTCACTGCCTTCAACAACTTCCCATCTACTCCATATAATCTTAATACTTTCCACAATCCCTGTCTATCCACCCTGTCATATGCTTTCTCCAAATCCATGAAGGCTGCATACAACTTCTTTCCCTTCTCTAGAAACTTTTCCACTAAAGATCTAAGAATGAATATCTGGTCTACACAACCTCTTCCCTTCCTAAAACCTCCCTGTTCTTCCCCAACTAACTCCTCTGTTATTTCCCTAACTCTGTCAATAAGTGTCCTACCGTATACTTTTCCTATTACACTAAGAAGGCAAATGCCCCCATGATTACCACACACCTCTTTTTCCCCTTTTCCTTTGTACAGTGGAATAATTATACCTGACTTCCAATCCTCCGGGACTCTATCTTCCTCTCAGGCCAATCTGCACACCTTCCACATCCATTCTATTACTATCTCTCCCCCATGCTTCAGCATTTCACCACACACTCCAACCATTCCTGAGGCTTTCCCCATTTTAACTTTCTTCATTGCTTCCACCACTTCCATCTTACTGATTTCTTCCTCTCTTCTCATAACCCTCCTTCTCCCCGCCATTCTCCAGCCACTTATACTTGCATTACTTTCATTCTCTATGTTCAACAGTTCATTAAAGTGTTCTCTCCATCTGTTCACTTTCTCTCCCTTCTCCACTAGTAATCTACCATTTTTATCTTTCAAACCCCAGCTAACTTCGTTGGTACCCTATCTAGCTCTCTTTACCTCTTTCCAGAACAGTTTCTTACATTCCCTTCACTTTACACTCAAATTCCTTTCAAATTCCTCATCCACTCTCTTCTTACTCTCTCTTACTAATCTTTTCACCTCTCTCCTCATCTCTACATATAACTCTCTCTTCCATCTCTCAACTTCTTCGACGCATCTGTTCCTCATCCACTCATTACATGCTTTCTTCTTTTGTGCCACAGCCTCTCTCACCTCGTCAGTCCACCATGCTGTTCCCTGAACTCCCTTTCGTCTTCTCTTCACCCCACACACCACCTCACATGCTGCACAGATTTCTCCTGTGAATATCTTGCATACACCTTCCATGTCCCCCAAAACTACCTCCTAATAAAAAAGTTATTTAATACAAAAATGACCAGGATGCACAAAATCAGAGGTAATTTATGTGTATTTGGCAGCAGTAAAACCTAACCTCACCTTCTCTCATCTCCTCCAGTTTGGCTTCTGCTTCTGCTTTCTTCAGTTCCTCCATCTTCTTTTTGTAGGAGGCAGTAACAAATGCCTCTTTGTCAGCAAACTCATCCCCTTCTGCCTCACGTTCCTTCTGCACCTTACGTTCCATCCTACGTTCACTCTCTAACTTTCGCTTTTCAGCTTGCTTTAGTATGTTGTGTATATACTTGGGCTGGAAAATGACACAAGAATGATGTTATAAACAAGATAAGTACATCATATCCTCATCATCATTGCCTAAATCCTAATCCATCCATCATCCAATCCTATGTTGCCCCATGAGGAGCACAGAAGCCTGGGGCTAGGCAAGTTGGTCCTGACATTTAAGATGAGAGTGACCAGCCTCACTCATTCCTGAGTGGCTAATACCTACACAAAATGAGTATAGTGGGCTAAAAGAGAGATATGGCATAAGAGATAGCAGAGAAATAATGCAAACCAGGAGCTAGGTTGATGACTTTGACACACTGAGAGGATGGGAAAAGGGGACTGGCTGAGAAGGGTCACAGATGGGAACGTGGAAAGAATGCCCTGAGGGAGAACAAATACGATGTGGGGTGATGTCCTACGGGGAACCTCCAGGTTTGGGGACTGAGCAGGGAAATGGATCAAGAATGCTACACAAGCAAAGCTGCCACCACATGTAAAGGCCTATGCATGTTAATGTCTCTAAAATATAAACCAACTTACAAGCAAAACATGTTCTGATAGCAGCTATAACCTTTCTATACATATCTCAAATACAACTACCCATTCTTACTCCTCCTTTCCACACCTCACCTTCCAACCATAATCTCTACTTCGTCATTCCCCACTCTACCATTCTCGCAACACAACACCTTTTCTATTCTTCTGTCAGTCTTTAAAACACTAACTTATTAACCCATTACCAAAACATATAAGTTTTCATTACTTCCATTATTTACTTATGTTTTCTTTTTTAGGTACACAAAAACACACAAACATGTACCTATCAGTTCCAAATTACATTCACAACACACAAGCCTTATATAAACATCATATTTATACAGTATGCTCCAATACATTTCATTTTTAACAGCAGAAACCAACACCTTTCTCTTTTGTACCTTCATACTCCTCCTCCAGACCTGTACACTATCAAACCATCTTCATTTCATAAAACACTGTATTCCATTTACAGTACAGCATAGTACATTATACATTTACTCAGTAAAAGGTTAATATCAACAGCTAATAGGAACTTATTCTGTGTAATACATTTAATTACTGTAATACCTGACATTAATATAATTTTCATTTTTAAAGGATCCAACACGTTTGCATGCATTGGCCTTGGTCACCTAAAGGCAGGTCTCCATGCCGCTCTATCTCTAGCAGCCTCCCTATTCAGTCTCTTATCCCTGCGGTCTTGACCTCATCCCAGGTCTTTTTGGTCCATCTCCTGCAACCCTACAACCCTAATGTTACTTCACACTTTCTGCTCCCAACTGTCATTCCCCATCCATTCCACATGCCCAAAGCACCTCAATCTACCCCTCCTCATCACAACACCAATACATTCCAGTCCCATTCTACCTCTTAACTCTTTCATTATAAACTTAACTCCCACAGGCATCGCACTCAAGGATGCACTGCACATCCACCTAATCAATGTCATTTCTGTATGTTTGAGCCTGCGAATATCCTCTTCCTTAACTGCCCAGGTCTCACTACCATATGCCATTACACTCTTAACACATGTCACATACAAAGACCCTTCAGCACAGAGGAAGAGCCCTCTCACAATGTCAGGAGAGGCAACAACTTCTTAAAGTTTTTCCAACCACTCCTCACTCTAGCCACAAGCCTGGCCCCAGCCCCACCTCCAGCACTTAACATGTCTACCAAATAACAAAACTCTTCCACATATTCGAGAGACTCGCCAACAAAATCAATTCTTTGACACCTA
>JAGKTI010008421.1:0-13208 GCA_018397915.1 Birgus latro
GGGACCATCTTGGTTGCTGTTCTTTGTATTCTCTCAATCTTGGTTATATCTTTCTTTTTGTGTGGGGACCACACTACTGCTGCATATTCTAACCTGGGCCGGATCATGGCCACTATCAATTTTTTTATCATCTCCTCATCCATGTAATGAAATGCCACTCTTATATTGGTCAAGAGTTTATATGTCTCTCTCACTATCTTATTTATGTGCTTTTCAGGTGACAAACTATCCTGGACCAGCACTCCCAAATCTTTCTCTTCTCTCGCTTTTCTAATTGGTTCATTACCCATCAAATAATTCAATGATGGCCTCTTGGTACTTTTACCCATTTCCAATATTTTACATTTTTTTGCGTTGAATTTCATTTCCCACATCCGGCTCCAATCATATATCCTATCCAGATCCTCCTGTAGCATTTTACAGTCCTCTTCAACCTCTACCTTTCTCAAGATCTTTGCATCATCAGCAAACAGGCTTGTGTAGCTGTTCACTCCATCTACCATATCATTTACATAAATCAAGAACATTACTGGTGCCAACACCGAGCCCTGTGGGACACCACTTGTTACTTCCCTCCATCCAGATGTCCTGTCCTTTATTACTGTCCTCATTTGTCTGTCACTCAAAAAGTCTCTCATCCATTCCAGGAGGCTTCCCTACAGTCCTCCTATATGCTCTAATTTCCATAATAGTCTCTTGTGGGGAACTTTGTCGAAGGCCTTCTCCAAATCTAAGTACACACAATCCACCCAACCGTCTCTCTCCTGTAGCACGTCAATCGCCCTTGAGTAGAAGCTCAACAAGTTGGAAACACATGACCTTCCACTTCTGAATCCAAACTGACTTTCAGTCAAAATATTCATCTCTTCCAGATATTTTATCCATCTATCTTTCAGGATTCTCTCACACAATTTCACAACCATGCTGGTTAGGGACACTGGTCTATAACTCAGGGGTTCTTCCTTGTTTCCTCCCTTATAGATTGGCACCACATTTGCCCACTTCCATTCCCGAGGCACTTTCCCCTCTTCCAAGGAGCACACAATTAAATTTGTGAATCTTATCCGCCAGTTGTTCTCTGCATTCCTTCAGTACCCAATTAGAGATTCCATCCGGTCCTGGGGCCTTCCTTACATCTTGAGCTCCCAGTAATTTATACACTTCCTGCACTTCCACTTTTATATCTTTTATCACTACATTTCTAATCATTCCCTCTCCTTCCACAAACTCCCTTTCCTTAGTGAAAACCGATTGGAAGCATTTGTTCATTACTTCAGCTTGCATTACTGCATCCTTGTAGACCTCTCCTTCTACTTTCAGTTTGGTGATTCCTTCCCTTTGCTTCAATTTGCCATTAACAAATCTATAAAACAATTTGGGTTCATCCTTACATTTGTCAATTATACCTTTTTCAAAGTTCCTTTCTTCCTCTCTACGTATTCTTGTATATTCATTTCTAGTTCTTTTATATTCTTCCTTTTTTCTGATATTACCTCTCTTTCTCCATTGGTTCCATGCCTTGTCCCTCTCTTTTTTCGCTATTATACACCTTCTATTAAACCACACCTTTTTCCTGTTTTCTTTCCCACTTACTCTTGACACATATTTTTCCACTCCCAAATTGTAGAGGTCCAAAAAGATATCCCACTTCCTCTGTATCTCTCTTGTTTCTCTGAACCCTCTCCAGTCCGCATTTTCAAAAAATTTTCTCAATTCTGCAAAGTTTGCTTTCCCAAAGTTGTATCTTCCTTGCCTATAAAGCTCATCTCTTGGCACCATGTTCCCTATCATCATCTGGAACTCAATGACCACATGATCACTCTTTCCTATAGGACACAGATAATTTAATGATTCAATTACATCAGGCTCCCTGGATAGTAGCAAATCTAATCTTGCTGGTGTGTCATCACCTCTGAATCGTGTCTCTTCTTTAACCCACTGTGTCATTACATTATTCATTGCTATATTTAACAATTTTGTGCCCCACGAATCTTCGCTGCCTCCCGAGTCCCATTCCTCCCAGTTCACCTCTTTACAATTAAAGTCACCCATTAGGATTATACTGTTGCTTTTCTCGATCACTTTCTGTAGATAACTAACCATGTCTGACAACATCTCCTGGTATTCATCGTCATTCCATGCTCTCGTCTTAGGGGGAACATATACCACTGCCATATCTCTCTTACCATTCTCCCCAGTTTCTAATTTCAAATTTATGGCTTCGGCCCTGCCCTCTGCCATTTCCACAGTATCTACTTTTATATTGTCCTTCACTGCTATCATCACTCCTCCTCCCATTTTTTCTTTTCTGTCTCTTCTCCATAATTTGTATTTCCCACCTCCCATATGAATATCAATATCTTCTTTCAATTTAGTTTCTACAAAGCACATAACATCAGGTTCGTGTGCCCTCAAAAAATCATTGATTTCTAACCTTGCCAATATTAGTCCATCAATGTTTGTGTACGCCACTTTCAAACTTTTTTCATGGTTTTTTATACTCTCGTCTCTCCTTCCTTCCGTCAGTACCACTTTCTCAATTTCTGGTCCATAACTCTCCAATAGAACTCTGTCTTCTCTTTCTCTGTTCGTTTTTTGTCTTTGCTTCCTTTACTAACTCCTTTAATTTAGCTCTTTCCTCTTCATTTGCATCTCTTCTAATCCAAACATTTTTAAACCCCTCTTTCTCTGACAATTTCCACATTCTACTTATGATTTCATTCACTATTACTTGGGACTTAAACTTTACTTTCATGGGCCTTGCCCCACCATCCTCGTACTTTCCTAACCTAAACACTTCTTCAATCTCTTCTTGGGCTTCATTGTTTCCTTCCATAACCAGTGATATTATTTCTTTAGCCTTGCTCAGTTCCTCTCTTTCTCTTTCAGATCTCACTGTCATTCGTTTTTCTTTTATTCCTGAAATTATCACACATTTTTTCTTGTCTGCTACATCCCTAACCAAAGATTCTCTACTTCTTAGTACTCTAACCACTTCCTTTTCCACTTTTTCCTTACTTTGTTGCTCTATGATTTCCTTCAAATTTACATTTCCTTCCTCCTGTATTTTCTTCCACCCCTTATGTTGCTCCTTGATTTCCTGAATATGCTCATCTTGCCTCCTCAATTTTGATTCGTATTCATCTAGTTTACTTTTTATTCTGTCCCTTTCTTCTTCCAAACTCTTATTCTCCCTCTTCAGCTGTTTTATTTCATCTGATGCGGATTCATTATTCGCCTTTAATTCTGTAACTTCTTTTTCTTGTTCCTCACTACGTGTGCTAACCTTTTCCAGTCTATTCTGTAGGACTTTGATCTCTCTCTCTTGCTCTATGGTCCGTTCCTGCAGCTGCTTAATTACTTCCCATACCTTTTTTAACTCCTGGACATTCCTCTCCGCCGTTTTCTCTACTCCTGCTACTCTTGTTTCTTGCAGCTTATCACTTCCTTTGCCTACATTTAGCTTGGAGAAGCCCGCAAATTCCCCCTCGCCAGTTGTAAACAATCCTCCGTCTCTCTCCGCCATGATACAACCATATGGAAACTTTCTTTTTCACTTTGTCTCGTATTTTTCGGGCCGAAACTTGTGTTTTTTTTTAACTAATATCCGACAGGACCACCACTCACGCATTCAACCACATAATCACAATAGGCTATCTCCTTTTCGCTGCTAGTTCTGCGATTATTTCCTCTCGATCCAGGAGCAGCTCCGTCTCTCTCCCTCTACGACCCGTGTGTGTGTGTGTGTGTGGTAGGTGGGTGTTGTTTATGGTGCAGTGTGGAATGTGACTATGTTCTGCTGTCCAGTTTGTGAGAAGGGTCACTGTAGATTTGACTGGGGCTATGTTGAGTTTGTGGTGAACCATTCATGTAGTGTGCTGAGGTAAGGTTGGAGGTTGCATGCAGTTGTGTTTGCATTTTGGTGTGAACATGTAAGTGTTATGCCATCTGTATTGGAAGCTATACAGTATGTATCTGTGGTGTGTGGGGTGTGGGTATGTCATGCATGTATGGTTAAAGTGTGTAGGGGACAAAACAGATCCTTGAAGGATGCTGTTTGTGAGGTTTCTGATGTTCGATGACTGACCACCAAATGATACATGTGCACATCTGGCTGCTAAGTAGTTTGCCCGCCATCTTTTTATGTTACTGTGCATGTTTGTGTTGAATATTTTGCTTGTGAAGTTATGGCAGGGGAAGGCATCAAAAGCTTTGCTAATGTCTAGTGTGAACAGGAGTATTCTGTGTGGTGGCCTAGCTGAATAGATGCCTAAGGTCAGTAAGAAGAGTGTTTGTGGAATGGAATGGCCTAAAACCACGCTGTGATGGGGCTAGGGGGATGTGAGGTGTAATATTAGTTGTTCAGTGACTTTGGAGGGGGATGCAGAGGAGTGTGATGGGGCAGTGTGAGAAAGGCAGCATGGGGTCTTTGTTGGGTTTGGGGATAGTGATGATAGTACCATGCTTCCAAATGTTGGGTATTATGTTGTGTGAGTACAGTAGCTGTAGTCTGATATGTTGGTGAGTGGTTGAATGCTTTGTGGTCTAAGATGTTTATGGCGTATGTTTCTTATGCTGTCTGGGCCACAGGCAGATAAGTGCTTGAGGTTGCTAGTGATGTGCTGCTTCTGGTTGTAAATAATGGGTGCGAGGTCTGGGTCTGTGGAGAACTGTCTCTTGCATCTGATGACATGTCAGTCATCATGATGGGGGTTTAGATGACTGACATGTGAAAAGTGATTAATGAAAGCATTTGCTTGTTTGTTTGAGGGTATGGTGTCTGTTGTTGTGATGGCAGCGTGTGATTGTGTACTGTTCCTGTTGGAGAGTGTGATGTTGTTTAGTGTTTTCTAGAGTTTGTTGGTGTTTGTTTAGTGATCACTAGTTTGGAGATAATTATTCCAATTAAGTGTTTCCTGTTCTGATATTTCATTGTTTATTTCAGTGCTGAGTACTTGAATCTGTTGTACAGTGTCCTGTTTACAGGGTGTTGGGGAGTGTTGTGGTGTGTCGCGTTGACTGGCGAGGCCTTGAATTTCTGGTGTGAAGTTGGGGTTATATCTCTTTGTGTTGCCTCTAGAGATGTGTCTTTTGTCTGTGTTTTGAATAATTGTATTGAAAGTATGCACGGCAGTGTTGATGTTTGTGATGGGTGCACTGTTTAATGTTTCAAAGTGTTCTTCTGTTTCAGTTGTGGAGGCCTCCCAGTTGGCCCTCTAATAATTGTGTAAGTGTATGTGGTACATGGGGGTGCTCACCATCCACTCACTCAATGTCGTGCTGCTCTTGGGTGTGTGCCCTTTCCTCTCCTCCTTATTCTTTCCTTCCATCTTCTTCTGTCTTTCTTTACCTCATTCTTTTCTCATCCATCTGCCTAAGGGTGACTTTACACTACCTCTTCAGTCTTTCTTTCCTCCATTCTTTCCTTGTCCTTCTGCCTATGGGTGACTCTACACTGAGTGACAAGCCAAATGGTTTCCTGTACACCAGGAAACCATTTACTATGCTGGGTGGTAACCATATAACCAAAATATGGCACCTGGTGGTTTAGTGGATAATTATGGTGCTCCAGTCGGATTGAGCTGGTGAAAGTTTATATTCAAGGCTTGGCTGGGGTTTACTGCTCATGTTATGGCATTCAGGGATGAGTGAGGCTGGTCACTCTCATCTTAAATGTCAGGACCAACTTGCCTAACCCCGGGCTCCTATGTTCATCATGGGGCAACATAGGATTTGATGATAGATGGATATGTCTGTGGCCAGCTGGGGTGATCATGGTTTTGGTAGTGATGATGATCAGTAGGTGGTCAGAACCAAGGGTTTTGACCACTGTCCAGGATGTTGTGGGGACGAAGTTTGGAGAGCAAAAGGTGATGTCTGGGGATGATGGGAGGAAGAGGGCTTGGTGTGGGATATGGGTATGTTGATGGAGATTCTTGAAAAGATTATCTGTTTGGGCTTGTAGTACCAGCCCTCTGTCTGCATCGGGGTTGTTGACAAGCCAGGCTGATGCATTGGCGCTGAAATCGCCACCCAGGATGATGCTGGGTATATTAGTGATGTGGTGTATTTGAGGAGAATAATTGTGTGGTACTGTGGGGGATGATTTTTTTTTTTTTTTTTAATGCAAGAAAGAAAGAAAGAAGGAACCAAAGGCAAAAAGCGTGCAAACCGTTCCTTCCAAGAAAAAATAAAACAAAAATAATGCAAAAGAGTGCAAAATCCAAGATCCGTTCATTTTGAGATGCCTGGACACACTGCGTTTGAAAGACTGGAGATCATAGGAAGTAGGAAATACAGACTGAGGGAGACAGTTCCAAAGTTGACCTCTTACATAAATGAAGGACTGGGAGTAACAGTTAACTCTTGCATTAGAGAGTTGGACAGAAAAGAGCTGACCTATCGCAGAGGTGGAGGGATAAAGCAGACAGTTCAGAGAAGCAGTGACCATTGAAGCAGTGACAGAAAAGAGAAAGATGTAACAGTGCAGCAGAGAGACAGAGGTTGAAGGGAGCCAGTAAGAGTAGGAGAGCTAATGAGATGAACAGCCTTTGACTCCACCATATTGAGAAAAGCTGTATGTGGGGAGCCTCCCCAGACATGAGAGTTGTACTCCACACAGGGGCAAATAAAACCCGTGCATAAGGTCAACAACTGTCCTGGGGTAAAGAAGGTACAGAGTTGGGTTAGCACACCTAATCTCTTGGATGTAGATTTTACAAGAGGTGTAATGTGATCTTTCCAAAATAAGTCCTGAGTGAATGAAACCCCAAGCATGTTCAAGGATGATGCAGGATTGAGCTGGATATTATTAAACATCAGTGGGTAATCCTATGGAAGATTTTGTAGGGTTGATAGGTGTGAGAACTGAGTCTTTGATGCATTAAAAACAACAAGATTATTTTTACCCTAGTTAGAGATAAGAGTCAAGTCAGACATTAGGTGTGCCATAGCCTCATCCCTTGTTTGCTGAAGTAACTGCTGAGATGGACGTTGCGGAAATCGAATGGAAAGGTGAAGGGTGGAATCATCAGCATATGAGTGGATAGGGTTAGATGTACAGCTTAGGTCATTGATGAATGAACTGGTGATAGGACAGAACCCTGAGGAACACCACTGTTGATAAATCTAGGAGAAGAACGAAGGCTGTCTACAACAGTGTCTATAGAACAACTAGAAAAGAAGCTGTAGATGAAGGCACAGATAGAAGGATAGAAACCATAAGAGGGCAGTTTGGAAATTAAAGATTTATGCCAGACTTGATCGAAAGCCTTTGACATGTCAAGTGTAATGGCAAAGCTTTCGTTAAAGTCCCGAAAGGAGGATGACCAGGAGTCTGAAAGGTAGGTGAGAAGATCGCCAATGGAGCGTTCCTGACGGAACACATACTGACGATCAGAAAGAAGGTTGTGATAGGAAAGATGCTTTAAAATGTTTCTGTTAAGAACTGACTCGAAAACTTTTGAGACACAGGATGTTAAAGCAATTGGACGATAGTTAGAGGGTTGGGAATGGTCACCCTTCTTTGGGACTGGCTGAATGAGAGCAAACTTCCAGCAAAAAGGAAAGGTACAAGTTGACAGACAAAGGCAAAAGAGTTTACCTAGGCAGGGTGTAAGCCAGATGCACAGTTCTTAAGGACAACAGGAGGGACTCCATCAGGCCCACATGCCTCGTTAGTATTGAGGTCAGTGATGGCAGAAAGTACATCAGCTAAAGAAATTTTAATGTCAGCCATGAGGAAGTCAGAGGAGGGAAGCGACTGAGGAACAGCAACGGAATCGTCTAAGGTGGAGCTGGAGGAGAAAGTCTGAGTGAAATGATCTGCTTTACCAGTAGAAAAAATAGCTACAGGGCCATCAGAGTAGAAAAGAGGAGGGAAGGATGATGAAGTAAAGTTGTTAGAAAGGTTTTCGGAAAGGTGCCAAAAGGAGTGGGAAGAATTCGGGTTGGAGAGTCGAGAGCATTTAGTATGGATGAAATTATTTTTAGCATAGCGAAGAACAGACTTAGCACGATTCCGGGAAGAACCATATAAAATATGTGATTCAGGGGTGGATTGACTCTGGTACCTTCAGCAGGCCCTCTCCTTGTTGTGGATAGCATTAGAACAAGCATGATTAAACCAAGGCTTTCTTACATTAGTCAAAGGATATGAGAAGGGAATTTATGCTTCCATGCCTGATTTGGGGGGAATGTATGTATTGGCAATTGTTATCTGTGATTTGTTTCCAGTGCGTATTTTAATTGACTGTATTTCTGTTGCAGTGTCATGTGGGGTAAAAAGTAATTTTCTGTGTGCACCAGTATCTGAAAAGTTGATGGGCTGGTGTACCAGGGTGGATTCCACCGCCAGTGCTGTCAGCCCACTTTTGTCTGATGATGGTGAAGTTTTGAAATGTAGATGTTTTTTGTGTTCTGCCTAGTTTTGTTTCTTGTATGATGGCAATATGTATGTTTTGTCATTGTGAGTTCTTGTTTTTTGGTGTTTATGCCATCAATGTTTATTTGAAGAGTGTTTTCTTTTGTGTACAATGTCTGTTGGGTGCTGCAGCGCAGGAGGGAGGTGGGGGAATGAGTAGAGCAGAAGGGGTTAGAGAAGGTCGTGATAGAGATAAGATTGGTGTGAATTAGACTAGGGTGGAATGGGAGGGGTTGGGGGATTGGATGGTGTGGGAAGGATTTGTGGGTTAGGCTGCGGTGGTGTGGAGCGAGTAAAGCAGGGGCTGGTGGTGGGGGGGGGGGGTTAGAGAGTGGGAGGAAGGAGCATAAGGATCAGGTCCAGGTGTTTGTGCAATGTTCTCTGGATGCAAGTGTTGTGCAGGTGAAATGGATCTAGTTTTTGCCGTAACTGCACTGAACTGAACTCTTTGTCTGTCGACTCGAAGTTATGTGTTTTGAGCATGTTGAACGTATGTATTCGTTGATGGGTCCTGGACTGCTCTCGATGTTATCGGCAAGAAGAAGTCGTTGAGAAATGATTGCTAGAGAGTAATTTCTCGGTGTAGAAAAACCAGTTGTTGCATGGGTTGTGCTGGGAGATGTGGTACTTGCCCGGACGACCGAAGCCACTCCCAGGTTCTTGGGCCCTGTGAGGGGCTGCGGTGGTTTGCGGTGGTCTGGCCCCCATGCAGTCCTCCTCCTCCGCTTCAAAAGCCTCTGGTGAGTGGACCCTCGAAGAAGATGCCACCATTCCAGATCCTGAAGGCTGTTGTGGATGAAGATGGTTACAACAGCACAATGATATTCAATATCAACGAGACAGCCCTCCAATGGAACATGCTTCCCAAGTCGACGTACATCTCCCATCAGCAGAAGCAGGCTAGGGGATGTAAGCCTGACCAGTTATGGTACATAGTCATTTTGTGTACAAATGCTGCTGGGATCTTTAAAATGAAGCCTTCTGTCATCCACAAGGCCAAGAAACTACACTTCTTCAGGAACCTATGGGATATGGGCCAGTCAGGAGTGTATTGGCAACAGCAAGAAAGAGCTTGGGCTACAACCTCCCTCATCATTGAGTGGTTTGATTTATTTGTGCAGGAAGCTAAGAAGCACTGTCAAAGGGAGGGGATCCCCTGCTCGGTGTTCCTGTTGATGAATAATGCTCCATGTCACCCACAACACCTTACCTCTCGCCATCCTGGAGTCAAGTTGCCACTCAACGAGGAAGCAGTCCAGGTTGTGGAACTCACTCGCTGCTTGCCAGGATTTAATGAGGTGACACCTTAGGATGTTAACCCACTCAGTCCCAACCGGTTTTTTTACCCACCCCACCCCCAGAACCCGACCGATTTTCAACATGTATTTTTTTTGCTCAGACCTTCGCTTTTGGTGAGAAACATCGAAAATTCAGCGAGAAAGTGCTCACCTGAAGCAAAAAATATTCTAAACAGGTAAGAGATCCCTCAACTAACTACCGTTTTTTTATCATGCTGTGATCCATAAAATATGATCCCATTGCGAGGGAAACAACCAAAACCACACAGCCTTGAAGATATTTATTTATTTGGTAAGAATTTATATGTAGTACAAGAGTATACTCCTTTTCACACAATAATATAGGTGAAATAAGCGTTGTTCCCGTACCAAATACTGTACAACAACATACAGCACCTAACATGGCGATGTTCCTCCTCATTACTTCTGTTCATTCCTAACTGCAGACTGGGAGGCCCTCAGGCAGTACTTCTTTGATTTTCCTTGGAAAGATTATTGCTTCCATGGCTGGGAGCCATCTGAGTGTGCCTTGCGCATTAAGGAGGTTATTCTCTCGGGCATGGAAGCATACATTTCTTTCTCATATCCTCTGACTAATGCAAGAAAGCCTTGGTTTGATCACACTTGTTCTAATGCTGTCCGCAACAAGGAGAGGGCCTTTAAAAGGTACCGGAGCCAACCCACCCCTGAATCAAATCTTTTTCATGTTTCTGCCCAGAATCGTGCTAAGTCTGTTCTTCGCTCTGCTAAAAGTAATTTCATCCATACTAAATGTTCCCAACTCTCCAACTCAAATTCTTCTCGCTCCTTTTGGCACCTTGCCAAAAACCTTTCTAACAACTTTACCTCATCATCCTTCCCTCCTCTTTTCTACTCTGATGGCTCTGTAGCTATTTCTTCTACTGATAAAGCAGATCTCTTCGCTCAGACTTTCTCCTCCAATTCTACCTTAGACGATTCTGGTGCTATTCCTCCATCACTTTCCCTCTCAGACTTCCTCATGACTGGCATTAAAATTTCTTCAGCTGATGTAGTTTCTGCCATCACTGGCCTCAATACTAACAAGGCATATGGGCCTGATGGAGTCCCTCCTGTTGTCCTCAAAGTGTGCTTCTGTGCTTACACCCTGCCTAGGTAAACTCTTTTGCCTTTGTCTGTCAACTTGTACCTTTCCTTCTTGCTGGAAGTTTGCTCTCATTCAGCCAGTCCCAAAGAAGGGTGACCATTCCCAACCCTCTAACTATCGTCCAATTGCTTTAACATCCTGTGTCTCAAAAGTTTTCGAATCAGTTCTTAACAGAAAAATTTTAAAGCATCTTCCCTGTCACAACCTTCTTTCTGATCGTCAGTATGGGTTCCGTCAGGGACGCTCCACTGGCGATCTTCTCACCTACCTTTCAGACTCATGGTCATTCTCCTTTCGGGACATTGGCGAAAGCTTTGCCATTGCACTTAACATCTCAAAGGCTTTCAATCGAGTCTGGCATAAATCTTTGATTTCCAAACTGCCCTCCTACGGTTTCTATCCTTCTATCTGTGCCTTCATCTCTAGCTTCCTTTCTGGTCGTTCTATAGCTGCTGTTGTAGACGGCCATCGTTTTTCTCCTAGACCTATCAACAGTGGTGTTCCTCAGGGCTCTGTCTTATCACCAACTCTCTTCCTTTTATTCATCAATGACCTTCTAAGCCGTACATTTAACCCTATCCACTCATATGCTGATGATTCCACCCTTCCATTCGATTTCTGCAACGTCCATCTCAGCAGTTACTTCAGCAAACAAAGAATGAGGCTATGGCACACCTAATGTCTGACTTGGCTCATATCTCTGACTGGGGTAAAAATAATCTTATTTTTAATGCATCAAAAACTCAGTTCTTACACTTATCAACTCGACAAAATCTTCCTCAGGATTACCCACTAATGTTTAATAATGTCCAGCTCAGTCCTGCATCATCCTTGAACATGCCTGGGGTTTCAATCTCTCGGGATTTGTCTAGGAAAGAACATGTTACATCTCTTGTGAAATCTTCTTCCAAGACGTTAGGTGTGCTAAGCCGACTCCAAACTTTCTTTAGCCCTGCACAGTTGTCAACCTTGTACATGGGTTTTATTCGCCACTGTATGGAGTACAACTCTCATGTGTGGGGAGGTTCCCCACATGCAGCTCTTCTCAACAGGGTGGAGTCAAAGGCTTTTCATCTCATTAACTCTCCTCCTCTTACTGATTCCCTTCAACCTTTGTCTCTTCGCCGCATTGTTGCTTCTTTATCTCTCTTCTATCGCTACTTCAACGGTCACTGTTCCTATGAACTGTCTGCTTGCATGCCTCCACCTCTAAGACGGGCACATAGTATCCGTCTAGCAACAAACTCTCATTCCTTTTCTGTCCAACTCTCTAATGCAAGAGTTAACCGTTATTCCCAGTCCTTCATTTATGCAACTGGTCAACTCTGGAACTGTCTCCCTCTGTCTGTATTCCCTACTTCCTATGATCTCCAGTCTTTCAAACACAGTGTGTCCAGGCATCTCGAAATGAATGGATCTTGAATTTGGCTCTCTTTTGTATTGTTTTTACTAGTTCTTGGAAGAAACAGTATGCGGGCCCTGGCCTTTGGTTCCTTCTTCCTTGCATTAAAAAAAAAAAAAAACAACAATCTTTGTCCTCCACATCAGGAATCACTTTCGCCTTGAATTTCGTCGTCAGAGAGACAGTGGTGCTACATGTCTTTACTGGCCAAGTCATTGCTAACAGATGAGTTGCGAGAAAATCATGAACCCCCCAAGGGGGGGATGGGGGTGAACAGGGTCACACAGTGTTGCCGCCTGGCTGGGGGTAGAAGAAGGTCTCCCACATACGTTTCATTTTCGTTTTGTTTTTCAAGGCTCCAACATGCTTGCACGCGTCGGCCTTGGTCACCTAATGGTGGCTTTCCATGCTGCTCGATCTTTGGCACCCTCCCTGTTCAGTCCCTTAACCCTTAAGTCACACGTAATGATCTCGTCCCATGTCTTTCTCGGTCTACCCCTCCCAATCCCTCCCCTAATGTTAACACTTCTCACCCTCTGTACCCAATTATCATCTCCCATCCTCTCCACATGTCCAAACCACCTCAGCCTACCTCTCCTCATCACAACACCAATACACTCCAGTCCCATCCTACCTCTCAACTCTTCCATCGTAAACCCAGCCCCCCCAGGCCTTGCATGCAGGGACGCACTGCACATCCACCTAATCATTGTCATTTCTGTACGTTTAAACCTGTGAACATCCTATTCCTTTACTGTCCAGGTCTCACTACCATACAGCATCACACTCCAAACACATGCTGTATACAAAGACCCCTTAGCACGTAAGGAGAGTCGCCTCAATGTCAGGAGAGGCAACAGCTCCCTGAACTTCTTCCAACCACTTCTCACCCTAGCAACTGAGCTAACTCCAGCCCCACCTCCGGCACATAACATGTCTCCCACATAACAAAACTCCTCC
>JAGKTI010008421.1:22748-33665 GCA_018397915.1 Birgus latro
CCTGTACTGTTGTTTGCAGATGATACTGTGTTGTTGAGTGAAGACGAAGGGGAGCTGCAAGGCTTGGTAGATGAGTTTGGGAGAGTGTGTAAGAAACGGAATCTAAAGGTGAATGTGGGGAAGAGTAAAGTGATGGTCTTCGAGAGAAGTGAAGCCAGTGAGTGTACAGTGAGATTGGATGGGAAGGAAATGGAGAATGTGAGTGAATTTAAGTACTTGGGCAGTGTGATGAGTAAGGATGGTAGTCTGGAGGGTGAAGTGCTCGAAAGGGTACAGCAGGGAAGGAAGGTTGCTGGTTCGTTGAAAGCAGTGATAAGAAACAGGGAGGTGAGCATGGAAGTGAAAAAGTTGTTACATGACAGTATTGTGATACCAACTCTGACATATGGAAGTGAAGCTTGGACCCTGTTGGAAGGACAGAAGTCAAGAGTGAGAGCAGTGGAAATGAGTTATTTGAGAGGAGCATGTGGAGTCACATGGAGAGACAGACTAACAAATGAGGAAGTGAAGGAACGTTGTGGTGTGGTTGAGGACGTGATGGGAAGTGTTAGGAGAAACACGTTAAGATGGTTTGGGCATGTGGAGAGGATGGAGAGTGAAAGATTAACGAGGAGCGTGTATGTGAGTGAGGTGGAGGGGGCGAGAAGGAGGGGGAGGCCGAGGATGAGATGGAGGGATGGAGTGGAGAGGTATATGAGAGAGGGGGGTGTGAGTTGGGAGCGTGGTAGTGAAATGGCAGGGGACAGAGTGACATGGAGGCGATTTGTTTGTGGCCACCCCGTTCGGGATTGAGGCGTCTGGCGATAGATAGATAGATAGACAGTTTCTCTTGGAAACAGTGCTGACCTTCCAGATACTAAAGTATATTCTGTTTTTTTGTATTATCAGGACAGGAGTGTGAGACAGAAGTTGCTTCTCATTTGTGAATTACAGGAATATGGTTACAGACTTCAAATTTATTCTGAACAACGACAGGACTGCGTCAAATAGCACCGCTTTGTTCATATGATTACTTGAAATGACAAAGATACTACAGTATATATACACATATGTATTCTCAGTGCTTCAGTTATAAAAAATGTACAAGGTATTATCAAATCAGTGTTTTTCTTGGAAACAATGCTGACCTTCCATATACTACAGTATACTCTATTTTTTGGTATTATCAGGAGAGTGAGAGAGAAAGACAGGTTTTGGGATGAGCTGGATGAAGCAGTGGGAGAAATGTCCAGGAGCTATAAAGTGATCGTAATGGGTGATATGAATGGAAGAATAGGCACTGGTCTGGAGGATACCATAATGGGTTGTAATGGAGTACCAGGAGAAAATGATAATGGGATGCGACTGAAGGATATGTGTCAGGAAAGGAGGTTGTGCATTTGTAACTCGTATTTCAAACACAAAGATGCACATAAATATACATAGTATAGAGGGAACGAGGATCGTGTTGAAAGGAGCCTGATTGATTACGTGCTCATGGAGAGGTCGACGATGGGAATGGCTGCTGATACGAGGGCCGTGAAAGGACGATGTGGAGGTCTGTCAGATCATATGATAGTGGTATGGATGATCAAGCTGGGAGGAGTGAGGTGGACCAGGAGAGTGAGGAGCAGTCAGGTAAAAAGACTGAAAGTCAAGAAGCTGAGGATCAAAGAAATGGCAGATGAATACAAAAGTAGTAGGGGAGGAGTTAGAATTGCTGAACTGGAATTAAATGAATCTGGACAGCCTGTGGAATGCACATAGGGATTGCTCAGTTAGAAATGCTAAAGCAGTGTGTGGTGTGGCAAGAGTAACAACAAGAAAGGTACAGTGGGATGATGAGGTTAAGAGAGCAGTGGAAGAAAAGAGGAAGAAGTGGCTAGAGTGGTTACAGGACAGGGGTTCAATTGAAATAAGAACTGAATATACTGACACCAAGAAGCACATAAAGAGACTGGTGAAGAGGATAAAGAAGGAGATACTGTAAATGATGATCTAGGAAAAAAAGGTGAATGCAAACTACTCTGAAAACAGGAAATTATTCTCAAAAGTAGTGCAGAAATGTAGAAGTGGCAGCAGAAAGAAATGTAATGGTGTGAAGGATGTAGGTTGTAGATGTTTAACCCATGGGGATGAAGTAAGGACTTGAAGGAAAGAATATTTTTAAAACCTGATGAATGGGAATAAAAACCAGAGCTGTAAACATGACTGGTTTTGGGGGTGTGCAGGGAAGGAATGCAGTGCCAGGAGACGTGACACTCGCACTTGTGAAAAGTGCTGTGAAGCGTCTGAAAAATGGGAAAGCAGCTGGGGTTAATGAGGTGTATGCAGAGATACCTAAGTGTAGCAGAGAAAGCAGAATGAAGTGCTTGTTGGAGATATGTAAGAAGGCACAGATGAGTGAAACTGCACCAGCAGAGTGGAAAAAGGATGAGATTATATCCTGTACAAAAATAAAGGTGAGCAAAGTGACTGCAAGAATTATTGTGGTAAAAGCTTATAGAGTGTGGTAGAGAAGGTATATGGAAGAATAGTTATAGAGAAAGTAAGAGAGATAGAAGTCCTAGTGAGTGATGAACAGGGTGGCTTTAGGAGTGGCAGAGGATGTGTGGATCAAATATTTGTATGAGATAGATAGCGGAGAAGGCTTGTGAGAAGGACCATAAGGTGTTTATGGCACTCATGGATCTGGAAAAAGCATACGACAAAGTGGACAGAGAAGGACTGTGGAAAGTTTTGCACATGTACGGAGTAGATGGTAAGCTGGTAGGTGCCATCATGAGTATGATCGTAGTGAAGCATGAAGTAGTATGAGTTAACGGGCATCTAAGTGAATGGTTCATGACCGGTGAGGCCGTGCGACAAGGTTGTGTGATGTCCCCATGGTCATTCAATATATATATGGATGGGTGATGAAAGATGTAAAAATGCCAGTAATGGAGAGGGGAATGGCATTGGTAATGAATTGTAATGGATGGAATATCTCAAATTTGTTGTTGTATGCTGATGATGCAGTACTACTTGCAAATACCGGACATGAACTTGGTAAACAAGTGCAGCATTTTGCTTGTGTCTGTGAGCATCATGCCTTGAGAGTAAATGTAGAAAAGAGTGAAGTGATGGTTACTGAGACAGAAGGTGACTTCCAGTGCAATGTTATAGTGAATGGAGATAGACTGGAGTTGGTGAGAGAATTCAAATACCTGGGTACAGTGATAGAAAAGAGCAGTGGTGGGCAGCGTAAACAAAAAAGGACTTGCGCAAGCGCAATGCGCAATCCACAGTTCATTACCTTGCGCAAGCGCAAGTGCACAACTCGACTAATATTTAGCTTGCGCAATGTCGCAAAGCGCAAGCGCAAACCATTTGCATATACTCGTGGGAATTACTGTAAAATATTGAGATATTTACCTAAATTAGCATACTTACTTACTTTTACTTATTATTTTCTAATGAGGGTTACATGAAGAAGTGTTAGTGCCAGCTTTAACATATGGATGTGAGACTATGGTGCGGCATGAAAATCAAAAGTCAAGAGTGAAAGCAGTGGAGATGGGACTGCTGAGGAATGCATGAGGAATACAGAGAGTGGATGGGATACAAAATAATGTGATTCATGAAAGATGTGGAGTGAGGAAGTCTGTGGACACCAGAATCGAAGAGAGTGTACCGAGATGGTGTGGTCATGTGGAGAGAATGGATAACAATAGAGTGGTGAAAAAGGTATACCTGAGCAAATTTGAAGGAGGCAGGAGGTGAGGTAGGCCAAGGAGAAGGTGGAGAGATATGGTGGATGAATGTGTGGGGAAGAGAGGTATGGAAGTTTTTGAGGCTTGGGAACTGACAAGAGGTAGAGCTAGGTGGATGAATATTGTGACATGAAGTGCCTGATCAGGGATTTGGCACCCCTTGGATTGAGTCTGTTGGATATGTTTATGTGACGCTACAGAACATGGTGAATGTTTTTGGAGTATCCGATACAGCCAGGATTCTGGGAGCTTGAATGATGAATGAATGGAGGCATGGCCCATTGGACTGGGCAAATTTGGGCTGTCTGGACAATGGGTGGGAAAGGAGGTCCAGATGATGATAATGATAATATATATAAATACTGTATACAGTACAGTATATATATACAGAGAGGAGGCTGTAGCACGGGCCAAACAGAGTGGTACTCCCGAGGGGAATGGGAATGCTGGTGATAGGGATCTCGACAGCATGGTTGTAGGTACTTGTAGGGAGATAGGAAAGTCGATTCGTTTCGTTTAGTTTCGTTTTTGAAGGCTGCAACATGCTTGCATGCGTCGGCCTTTTTGGATTGGAGCGTGTAGCATTTTATGACCGGATGCCCCTCCTGATGTCTACCAATGACCCTTGGGTGGATTCGATCCTCCGACCCTATGACCATAGCGGAGCGCTCTAACCCACTGAGCCACGGAGTCGATTATGGATCATTAAGCACAGCCAGAATAAAGCCGTGAGACGTATTATCAACGAGCTGAGTTACAACACTCTTGGGTTACGGAGTTTTATTGTACAGTTATATTGAATAATGATTTACAACGTGACGGCAAGTCTCCTAACGATCCTAGTATTGGGCCTTCTTTCTCAAGTCCTTCTTCCTGCTTTTCTCCTTACTCTGACCTAATTGTTCTGTCGGGCATTCTCTATCCCCTTCTGATCTGAAGGGCTTCTCTCCGACATTATATACAGGTTGGAGAGGAACTTTGGGGAGGTAGTAGTGTCTGAAAGGTATCCTATTCACGTGGATTTCCACATGTTTGAATACGTCATGAAATTCTTGGTTTGTCTGGACTACAAGGATGTTAAGGCTTCTTGATAGTCTGGGACAACAAGATTGTCTATAGACTTTATGTGAATTGACATTCATAGTGAGAAACTGTGTATGTCTCCCTCAGTCACTACATCCTGTACACTGTGTTTATGAGATATATACTAATGCCTATATTATATCTGCAGGGAGAGCTGGAGCTCCTGTTTCACTAACTACCTAACCATCCCCCTTTGCTGACCTTTTCAGTTTGACAGTAATATCGAGAAAAGACCAGCATACTCTCCCAAACACTTCATCTCTTATGAACTATGCCACATGAGCTTTACATATCACACAACGTATCCCACTATGTTACAGGGGTTGACGCCAGCAAGGGCATGTGGCCAGAAAACTTTGCCCCCCCCTACATAGCAGCAGACTTTTCCAAGGAGGCATGACAGGGGTTCCGCCGGCATAGATCTTGGGTCCGGGGCAAAATGAGGCTCGGAACTGTGCTAGAGGGTACAGGCCATTGCGGTTCCCAGGCTGCTGCTTCCACCCAATAGAGAGGGGGCCGAACCTGGAGGCAGCATCCCAGGAGGCTACCCTATCAGTCGGTGCATAAAGGCGGGGCAGTTGCAGTGCCAAGGCGGGCTTGGTGGGTGACCCTGCAGCTGTCCTGGCAGGGTGCCCTGAGGTCACTACCACAGCCACTGGTAAACTGGTAAGCCAGGGGGCTCAGATATTGCCTGGACCTGGGACTGTGCAGTGGGTGAGGCCTGTGGTATGTTTACCCCCTTTTACTATCACTATGACTAAATACAAAAATAAGCCTCAAAGCAAGCCTGAGGACATTCAATCGCCCAGCGGGAAGAGAGTGGGTTCATGGAATGTAGCAAGTTTGAGGGGAAAAGCAGCGTATGTCACTGAGGCACTCAGTAGGAGGTGGGTGGATGAGGCATGTTTGCGGGAAGTACGGTACTGGGGTGGATCAGCCAGAAAGACTGTTGGGAAGGATTGCTACTATAAGTTGTATGGGCAGGGGGGACAGACGGATATGGGGGCGTGGGTGTGTTGGTTGCAGAGAAATGGGTGGAATATGTTATTAATGTTATGAGAGTAAGCGATACGATACTGGTAGTGAAAATTTTGTTTGGTGGAATGATGATTGCAATTATATCAGCATATGCTCCACAGGCAGGATGAGGATGAGAAGGATAGATTTTGGGATGACTTAATACATGCAGTAGGTGATATGGGGGATGATGAGAAAGTGGTTTTGGGAGGGGACTTAAGGGGTCATATAGGTGAAGCAGCTCAAAGTAATAAAGGAGCACAAGGGGGATGTGCATATGGTATAAGAAATGGGGAAGGGGAAAGGATACTTGAGTTTGGAGAGGCAATGAACACGATTGTGTGCAACACACATTTTAGAAAAAGTGAGAGTAGGTTGATTACATACAAGTCTGGGGTGAATAGCAGTCAGATAGATTATTTTCTGGTCAGGAGGGATGATAGGAGGTTAGTGTGGGATGTTAAAGTTATAGGAAGCGAGGAGTGAGTGCAGCAGCACAAACTATTGATTTGTGACATGGTGCTTAAAGAACGAGTGATGAAAAAGAGGATGTGTACTTAGGAGGAAAATATGGAAGCTGGAAAACCAAGCAGTAAGGGATGAATTCTACAGTGAGGTGAGGAGAGTGGTGGCTGAACACGAAGCCATAGACAGAGGCATTAATGAACAGTACTGAGCCCTCAAGAACAACCTCTTGAGAGTTACTGATGCAATATGTGATCGGACAAGAGGCCCACCAAGACAAAGTAACTTGGTGGTGGGATGAGGGTGTAGAAGCTGCAGTTAAGGAGAAAAGAAGGCTTTTCCGGGAATGGAAGAAGGGAGGTAACAAGGAGGATTACTTGGCTGCCAAGAGTAGGGCTAGAAGAGAGGTCTACAGGGCAAAGTCTGAGTCACAAAGACTTTTACTTGACAACCTACATCATGTGGAAAGGGAAAATATGATATTTAAGGTGGCAAATCAGGTGAAGAGGGATAATCAGGATACTACAGGTGAGTAATGTGTGAAGAATGACGAAGGAAGGGTAGTGGTGAACAGTGAGGATATTAAAGATGCATGGAGATAGCATTACAGCCAGCTGTCATATGAGGAGCCAGACTGGGACAAGGAAGGTATGGAGCCATCAGATCCAGTGTTTGGCCCTTGGTCTTTAATTGACGCTGCTACTATGAGTGAAGCAATAGGTAGGATGTGGGTGGGAAAGGCAGCAGGTGTGTCTGGGTTGACTGCCGAAAAGCTGAAGGCCTCAGGAGATATAGGGGTGAGGTTAGTCACCGACCTGATAAAAAGATTATATATGAGTGTGTTGTCCCAGATGATTGGCTGAAAAGTGTAATTGTAAATGTGTAGAAAGGGCAGGGTGATGCCCAGGAAAGAGGAAATTACAGAGTTTTAAAGCTTTTAGATCAGAAATGAAAGTAATGGAAAGAATTCTAGAAGGTATGATTAGAGAAAGAGTGAATATTGATGAAATGCAGTTAGGGTTTATGCCAGGCAGGGGGACCACTGATGCTATATTCATTGTTTGACAGCTTCAGGAATAATATATTGGAAAGAAAAGGGAACTGTACTTTTTGTTGATTTGGAAAAGACCTTTGACAGAGTCCCTAGAGATGTGGTGAAGTGGACAATGAGAACGTTTGGGTTGGAGGAGTGGCTGGCTAGGGCGGTTATGGCCATGTATGTGGGTGCTCGCACCCAGGTAAGAGTGAATGCAGATTTGAGTGATGAGTTTTCCGTGAATGTCGATGTGTATCAGGGGTCAGTTTTGAGTCCCTTGTTGTTTATTATGGTACATGAAGCCCTCTCATGTGACATCAGAAATGGACTCCTGTGGGAGATGTTGTATGTTGATGTTTTGGTGTTGATTGCAGAGAACGAAAGGGAGGCGGAGAAAAGATTTAAGAAGTGGAGAGATGGTATGGGGCACAAAGGCCATGTGCAATTTGCCACAAGGGCGTGGGAAGTAATTCCATCTTGTGCAGTGTTTGTGATAAATGGGTGCACAAGAGATGTAGTGGTATTAGAGGTAGACTGCGAGATAAAGCTGATTTCATGTGTGTGGCGTGTCGAGGAAAGCAGATGGAGATTGTCAGACGTGAAAGGATTGAACTTGCTGGCGAGTCTCTTCACCGAGTGGAAGAGTTTTGTTATTTGGGAGACATATTATGTACTGGAGGTGGGGTTGGAGCTAGCTCAATCACTAGGGTGAGAGTGGTTGGAAGAAGTTTAGGTAGCTGTTGCCTCTCCTGATATTGAGAGGACTCTCCCTACGTGCTAAGGGGTCTTTGTATGCAGCTTGTTTTAGGAATGTGATGCTGTATGGTAGTGTGACCTGGGCAGTAAAGGAAGAGGATATTCGCAGGTTCAAACATACGGAAATGACAATGATTAGTTGGATGTGCAGTGTGTCCCTGCGTGCAAGGACTTCGGGGGTCTGGGTTCATGATCGAAGAGTTGAAAGATAGGATGGGACCGGAGTGTATTGGTGTTGTGATGAGGAGAGGTAGACTGAGATGGTATGGGCATGTGGAGAGGATGGAGAATGATAATTGGGTGTGGAAAGTGAGAAGTGGTGATACTGGGGGTGGGGTTGTAATGGGTAGATCGAGAAAGATGTGGGATGAGGTCACTAAGTGTGACCTCAGGGTTAAGGGACTGAACAGGGAGGCTACCACTGATCGACCAGCATGGACAGCCACCATTAGGTGACCAAGGCCGACGCATACAAGCATGCTGGAGCCTTGAAAAACGAAAACAAATACAGTAAGACCTCACTATAACGGACTAATTGGGGCTCAAGCCAGTCCGAAACATGCGAAATTCCGATAAAAGCGACATCCGGACTTACCCCTCCTAATCCGGACTATTTCCAATATATCAGACATTAGTCCGGATTGCATCAGTGGTTTTCACCACCACTGCAGTATTGGCACTATTGTACTGTGTTATACCTTCACTACATTAATCAAATGGTATAATAATACTGCACTGTGCACTGAAAAACATGTCTTTTACTTGTCTTAATGTGGTGAACATAGCTGAGGTTGTCAGGCAGTCCGGACTGCTTTCTGGCTTTATCAGACTTTTTCCGATATATAGGACTTTAGTCCGGTAGCTCCTCGAGTCTGATAAAGGCGAATTCCGGTCTACTGAAGTCCGTTATATCGAGGTTTTACTGTATATATACAGTAATCTCTCTACTAACCGGACGACCACTATCCGGTTACATCACAATTTGGACATCGTACGCTGTCCGAACCCAAAAATGACCGAAAAAATCCGATTTTTTCCGACCGCGTTAGTTTGAATTTCCCGCACGAGCTGATTAGCTCCCTTCCCGCCCAATCACCCTCCTACTAGTTCTATCTCAACTCCCGTGAACAGTGGACGCATGTCCGATTATTTGCGGTATTTCCGTTCTTGTTTAAATAATCAAAAGTCACAGTGCTAAGGCATAAGTGTAGTTAAACACTGGATTACTGAACATGCTTCAACAGCAATTATGACCACTGTAAAAACCTTAGAGGTGGGGGTAAACAAGGAGTAAACAACAATCATGGACATGTAAGTAAACATTGTCAACTGCTAAATATTTTCCATAATCACTTCTAAATCCTCATTCTCTGGTTACATTTTATTTACTTCATGCTTTGTGTCCCATATTTGAGTGCACAGGCTGTGAAAGAGGTGATTTTCTCAGTGATTACCAAGTCTCTTACATATGTTCACTATCTAGTCAACTGCTGAACATTTTTGCCCTACACACCTCTAAATCATAATTTTTCTGGTTACATTTTATTTACTTCATGCTTGTGTCCCATATTTGAGTGCATAGGCTGTGAAAAGGTGATTTTCTCAGTAATAATCATGTCTCTTCCTTACGTTCATTATGCAGTCAACAGGCGAACACCCCTGCGTTACTCACCTCAAAATCATCATTTTTGGGTTAAAATTCGATTAATTCATGCTCTGTGCCAATTATTTATGTGAATGGGGTCTTAAATAAGTGCTATGCATGTCCGGTAGGGAGATAGGTAGGTGGTTTTCTGATTTAGGTTAGGCTAGGTTAGGGTCAAGAATGACTGGTGCTGTTGGTGAACAGTAAACCTTTGCAATACCTAATGCTTTTTCTGGTAACAGTTTACTTATTTGATACTTTGTATCCCATATTTTAGTGCATAAGATATGAGAAATGATGATTTTCATAGTGACTGCCACGTCTGATACTTACTTACACTAACGTGCCAACTCGTGAACACCCCTGCCTTACTCACCTCAAATTCATCACTTTTGGGTTAAAATTCGACTAATTCATGCTTTGTGCCAATTATTTATGTGAATGGGGTCTTAAATAAGTGTTATGCATGTCTGGTAGGGAGGTAGGTAGGTGGTTTTCTGATTTAGGTTAGGTTAGGTTAGGGTCAAGAATGACCGGTGCAGTTGGTGAACAGTGAACACCTTTGCCATATCTAACTCTTTTTCTGGTAACAGTTTATTTATTTGATGCTTTGTATCCCATATTTTAGTGCGTAAGATATGAGAAATGATGATTTTCATAGTGATTGCCACATCCGATACGTACTTACACTAACCTGTCAACTCGTGAACAACCCTGCCTTACTCACCTCAAATTCATAATTTTTGGGTTAAAATTCGATTAATTCATGCTCTGTGCCAATTATTTATGTGAATGGGGTCTTAAATAAGTTCAATGCATGTCCGGTAGGGAGGTAGGTAGGTGGTTTTCTGATTTAGGTTAGGTTAGGTTAGGGTCAAGAATGACCGGTGCTGTTGGTGAACAGTGAACACCTTTGCCATACCTAACTCTTTTTCTGGTAACAATTTATTTATTTGATGCTTTGTATCTCATATTTTAGTGCATAAGATGTGAAAAATGATGATTTTCATAGTGATTGCCACGTCCAATACTTATTTACACTAAGCTGCCAACTCATGAACATCTATGCCTTACTTACCTCAAAATCATCATATTTGGGTTAAAAGTCAATCAATTCACGCTTTGTGTGCAATATTTATGTGAAAGGGGACTTAAGTGCTATGCATGTCCGGTAGGGAGGTAGG
>JAGKTI010008422.1:6834-33665 GCA_018397915.1 Birgus latro
GGGGTGGAGATGTGGGCTTTCTGACCACCACTTAGTAGCAGTGAGAGTCAAGGTACAAATATGCTGATTGAACAGAAGAGGAGGAAGCAGTCCATACAATGAGGGTAGAGAGGATGAAGGAAATGGAGAGAGAGAGAGCAGATATGATTTGAAGCACAGGAGGAGGGAGGTTGGAAGGTGCATGCAACGTATCCACAGAAGAAATCTCAGCAGCATGTGAGGTCAGGCATGAGGTGAAGAGAAGCTGCAAGGAGGTGCAAGGAACAGCATGGCAGAATGAACAGGTGAGACCAAGTTGTGGTGCAAAAGAAAGCATATAGAGAATGAATGGGAAGCAGAGGCATGAAGGACGCTGACAGACAGAATAGAGAGCTATAAGCAGGGAAGAGGAGAAATGTGGAAAAGATTCGTAAAAAAGAGTAAGAAGAGAGGGGATGAGGACTTTGGAAGGAATTTAAGTGTAACGGGGAGGGAATGTAAGAAAATATTATTGAAGGAGGTTAAGAGAGTTAGAATGGCAGATTGCTGGTGATGATGGGAGAGAAAGTGAGCAGATGGAGAGAACACTTTAATGAAATGTTAAATATAGAGAATGAAAGTAACACTTGTATAAGTGGCTGAGGAATGGCTGGGAGGAGGGAGATGAGAAGGAAGGAAGAGATCAGTGAAGATGAAGGAGAACTGCAAGACTTGGTAAACGAGTTTGGAAGATTATGTAAGAAATAATGGTGAATGTGGGGCAGAAAAAAGTTGTGGTCTTCAAGAGAAATAAGTCACTGAATGGACAGAGGATGGACAGTGAGGAAATGGATGATGTGAGAGCATTTAAGTACTTTTTTGTTTTTTTAATGCAAGGAAGAAGGAACCAAAGGCCAGGGCCCGCATACTGTTCCTTCCAAGAAAAAGCAAAAACAATACAAAAGAGAGCCAAATTCAAGATCCATTCATTTCGTGATGCCTGGACACACTGCATTTGAAAGACTGGAGGTCGTAGGAAGTAGGGAATACAGACAGAGGGAGACAGTTCCAGAGTTGACCAGTTGCATAAATGAAGGACTGGGAGTAACGGTTAACTCATCCATTAGAGAGTTGGACAGAAAAGGGATGAGAGTTTGTTGCTTGACAGGTACTACGTGCCCGTCGTAGAGGTGGAGGGATGCAAGCAGACAGTTAAGAGGAACAGTGACCGTTGAAGTAGCGACAGAAAAGAGATAAAGAAGCAACAGTGCGGTGAAGAGACAAAGGTTGAAGGGAATCAGTAAGAGGAGGAGAGTTAATGAGATGAAAAGCTTTTGACTCCACCCTATTGAGAAGAGCTGCATGTGGGGAGCCTCCCCACACATGAGAGTTGTAATCCATACACGGGTGAATAAAACCCATGTACAAGGTCAACAACTGTGCAGTGGTAAAGAAAGTTCAGAGTCGGCTTAGCACACCTAATCTCTTGGAAGCAGATTTCACAAGAGATGTAATATGTTCTTTCTAAGACAAATCCCGAGAGAATGAAACCCCAAGCATGTTCAAGGATGATGCAGGACTGAGCTGGACATTATTAAACATTAGTGGGTAATCCTGAGGAAGATTTTGTCGGGTTGATAAGAGTAAGAACTGAGTTTTTGATGCATTAAATATAACAAGATTATTTTTACCCCAATCAGAGATACGAGCCAAGTCAGACATTAGGTGTGCCATAGCCTTATCCCTTGTTTGCTGAAGTAACTGCCGAGATGGACGTTGCGGAAATCGAACGGAAAGGTGAAGGGTGGAATCATCAGCATATGAGTGGATAGGGTTAGATGTACAGCTTAGAAGGTCATTGATGAATAAAAGAAAGAGAGTTGGTGATAGGACAGAGCCCTGAGGAACACCACTGTTGATAGGTCTACGAGAGGAACGATGGCCGTCTACAACAGCAGCTATAGAACGACCAGAAAGGAAGCTAGAGATGAAGGCACAGATAGAAAGATAGAAACCATAGGAGGGCAGTTTGGAAATCAAAGATTTATGCCAGACTCGATCGAAAGCCTTTGAGATGTCAAGTGCAATGACAAAGCTTTCACCAAAGTCCCGAAAGGAGGATGACCAGGAGTCTGAAAGGTAGGTGAGAAGATCGCCAGTGGAGCGTCCCTGACGGAACCCATACTGACAATCAGAAAGAAGGTTGTGACAGGAAAGATGCTTTAAAATTTTTCTATTAAGAACTGATTCGAAAACTTCTGAGACACAGGATGTTAAAGCAATTGGATGATAGTTAGAGGGTTGGGAATGGTCACCCTTCTTTGGGACTGGCTGAATGAGAGCAAACTTCCAGCAAGAAGGAAAGGTACAAGTTGATAGACAAAAGGCGAAAGAGTTTACCTAGGCAGGGTATAAGCACAGAAGCACAGTTTTTGAGGACAACAGGAGGGACTCCATCAGGCCCATATTCCTTGTTAATATTGAGGCGAGTGATGGCAGAAAATACATCAGCTGAAGAAATTTTAATGCCAGTCATGAGGAAGTCTGAGGGTGGAAGTGATGGAGGAACAACACCGGAATCGTCTAAGGTAGAATTGGAGGAGAAAGTCTGAACGAAGAGATCTGCTTTATCAGTAGAAGAAATAGCTACAGAGCCATCAGAGTAGAAAAGAGGAGGGAAGGATGATGAGATAAAGTTGTTAGAAAGGTTTTTGGCAAGGTGCCAAAAGGAGTGAGAAGAATTCGAGTTGGAGAGTTGGGAACATTTAGCACGGATGAAGTTATTTTCAGCAGAGCGAATAACAGACTTAGCATGATTCCGGGCAGAAATATAAAAAAGATGTGATTCAGGGGTGGGTTGGCTCTGATACCTTTTAAAGGCCCTCTCCTTGTTGCGGACAGCATTAGAACAAGCGTGATTAAACCAAGGCTTTCTTGCATTAGTCAGAGGATATGAGAAAGGAATGTATGCTTCCATGCCCGAGAGAATAACCTCCGTAATGCGCAAGGCACACTCAGACGGCTCCCGGCCATGGAAGCAATAATCATTCCAAGGAAACTCAAAGAAGTACTTGGTTAGTGTGATGTGTAAGGATGGAAGTTTAGAAGATGAAGTGCTTGAAAGTGTACAACAGGGAAGAAAGGTTGCTGGTTCAGTAAAGCAGTGATAAGAAATAAGGGAGTGAGCATGGAAGTTGAAAAGTTGCTGCATGATAATACTGTGATACCCACTCTAATGTACAGAAGTAAAGCTTGGACCTTGTTGGAAGGACACAGTGTGAAAGCAGTGGAAATGAGATTCTGAGAGGAGCACGTGGAGTTGCATGGCAAGACAGACTGACAAATAAGGAAGTGATGAAGCATTGTAATGTGGATGTGGATTTTATAGTATGTATTAAGAAAATTATAATGAGGTGGATTTGGCCATGTGGAGAGGATGGAGAAGAGACAAATGAGGAGTGTATGTGAGTGACATGGAGAGAGTGGGAGGTAGGGAAAGAGCATGGATGAGATGAAGTGATGGAGCAGAGAGGTATATGAGAATGAGGGGGCATAAGTTGCGGGGAGGGCAGCGAAATGGCAAGAGACAGGGCGACATGGAGGTGATTTGTTTGTGGCCACCCCTTATGGGATTAAGGTGGCTGGCTATATATAGACAGATGAAAAGATGACACAAATGTGGATTCTGCAGTTTGTTTAAACAATACAGCCGTGGCTCAGTGGGTTAGAGCGCTCCGCTCTGGCCGTAGGGTCGGAGGATCGAATCCACCCAATGGTCATTGGTAGACATCAGGAAGGGCATCCGGTCATAAAATGCTACACGCTCCAATCCAAAAAGGCCGACGCATGCAAGCATGTTGCAGCCTTCAAAAACGAAAACGAAAACGAATACAGTATATCTAAAGTTGGGTGCAACTCGAGATATCCACACTTCTGTTTAACCCCCTAACCACCGGCTGTCGGTGCAGACCGATGGCAAATAGGCACAAAGTTCCTGCTGGGTGTTGGTAGGAACCGCAATTGTTTTCATGCCACAGTTTGAAGTGGCTGCCACTTGATCTTGTCACCAAAAGCTAAGGAGAGATTCCCGCCAGCCAAGCCAACTATACATCAGTAGTCTCTGTGACTTTGCCAGATGTAAGACGACATTTTCTAAAACCTTCTAAACTCATTCTGCTCCTGCCTCACATGGACTTTTGTCTCACCTACCCCTGCCAAGCCTCTTTCCAAGGATACTAGGAAAGGTCTCAGTGATAGTGCCACAGGGTGTGCCTTGGATGCCATTGTGTCTAGTTTATCTAGTAATGGAGAAGCTATCATGCTGAGAGCAAAGCCATAGTCGGGGCTGAGGGCATATGCATGAACACATCCTGTTCTCGCGCCATTACTCATTGAAGCAACGACCTACAGACCTGGGGATACTTTTATTCGCAAAAGGAAGAGTTGGTGAATAACATGGTCTTTAATTTGTTTCCCTAACTGCTATAGTTTCTGATATATTAAGGTTTGAAAACAGGCTATTTTCAGAAAAATACCTACGCAGAGAGAGACCGAACTGTTGCCGTGCTATAAATAGCCCGGTGTTAGAGGGTTAAGCATATGACCATTAGTTACAAAGAAAATTACTAACTTCAGCAATGTGAATTTTATCCCAGGTCAATGTACAAGAGACTGCTCAATGCTTCAACATCATAGTGTTTGTTATAGTAGGTTCCTTAACCCCTACACCGCGGGTCGTCACTTTCGTGACGGTCGGGTGCAATGGATCATACCGCAGGGCGTCACTTGAGTGACTCTGTGTTATTTTTAATTCCTCCGGGCTTTCAGGTGGTGACTTGTATCATCTATCAGTACTGACAATGTCCAACAATAGTCAGAGCTGCTAATGTCATCAGTACTCCCATCCATTGTTGACAATTTAGCCATTTTCCCCCATTCTAGACTCCCCTGCCTACCTCCCCTCCATTACCCTCTCGTGACGTCTGCTCAGCCGCTCTGCGCTAAGTAAATCTTCCCCGGATTTTTCCATTGTTTTCATCCATTGAAATGAGCCCTATGCCCTATTCTTATACAAAATAATATATATATATATAAAAAATAAGGTAACTGATAGTGCCATACACCTGGAATTGGCTAATTATCACTTAGCAACATCCAACCTGCACTCGTTCGCTAATTTCCCCTGCTTTTTTTCCCCATGAAATATGCCGTACGAGCTACTCTCGTAATATAAATGTATATAAGAAAGGAAGGGAGAAGCCTGAGTGATATTTACATTCACCTGGAACTACCTAATTTATATGTATTGTCTAGATTTCCTACGACTTACTTCTTAGCATATACATTAGCTGCTGACATTTTCAACTCTTTGCTACAGATACAGCCAGTTTGCTCTCGTCCTTCTCAGTGAAACGACGCCTGTCCATTTCTGCCACTTTTGCGGCTATTATAAAAGGCCCTGTGACCTCTACCCCACTAAACATCGTGTGGGAAGCAGTAAAGGACTGTAGATATATAAAAGTGTAGTAAAGTACTAGAAATAATAAAGTGTGAGTGGGTATTTGAGTAAGAAATGACAGAACACCAGCTGGGAATTGGTGGGAGTGGGAGGCTCATAGGCGCTCGTATTTTACATTGCTTTCACAGTGTTTCTTTTTTTTGAGTATGGATTCCAAACTACTCGGAAATCATTGAATAGTGTCTCTGGTGATAATATCTGGCAGTGGTATTCAGATTAGGGGATGTCAGGAAGTGTAAAGTGGAAACTTAGTTACGCAACTTCAGAAGTCTCCACAAGTCCTACGGTAGTCGACGAGTGCTAAAAAAACATCCCAGGAGAAAGCTGAAGGTATGTGCCATATGCATATATACAGTAATTATAATATTCCAGGACTAATAACTGATTTTTGGCAAATATTTTTAAGAAGTCAGTCGGAGCGCGAATATTCCCGTGGGAATGGGACGGAAAACCTCCGACAACCCCGTGGTGTAGGGGTTAAAACTTCAGTTACTACTAGCATGCCTGACAAAAATTACAACAGAGAGGAAAAGGGGAGGAAATAGAAATGTTCAATTCAGGAAGAAAATGTTTGACAGAATGATGTAAGGAAACTGTGACATGATGAAGTGTCTAAGGTTTAACACATTCTTATAACTAAATTGCATGATTATGAGAAGCACAAAACTTTATATTTATTAAGGTATCACTTACCAACCCAATCCAATACATAATCCACTCACACCTACCTCTTACAGACCTGCTGACCACTCATACACTGTATTGCCACCTACTTGATCCACTAATTGTGTGCATCACTTATTACAGTATTTTACAACCTACTGAGTGTTAAAATACAATCATTCACTGACCAGCTTCCTTACCTGCTAAAATAAACATCCCACCCACCTGCCACCTTAGGTATTCGTAGTCCATGTGACCAACATAGATAGACTTGGTAGTAAACGCGTACGGCTGCACCTCAACATCAGCACGAGTCACCAGGTTCATGAAAGATGACTTACCTATGCATGTCATAAAGAACTTCATTAAAAAATATACATATATGTTTTTGCACAATAATATAGGGTACAGTTGAGATGAACAGGGTGGTATCTGTAGTTTTTGAAGATTTGTAAATCAGATTTTTGCAGTAAGCTGGACAGTAGAGAAACCACATGAGACAGATTATAAAGTACAGTAAACCCTCCACTATCTGTTGTAATAGAGCCAAAGGCATGACCGGAAAATGGTCTTGTCCGGATTGCGGCTCTGAAGCTCCAGCACCAGTCATTCCTGACCCTAACCCAACCTAACCTAAATCAGAAAACCACCTACCTACCTCCCTACCGGACATGCATAGCACTTATTTCTGACCCCACTCACATAAATAATGGACACAAAGCATGAATTAATTTAATTTTAACCAAAAAATTATGATTTTGAGTAAGTAAGGCAGAGGTGTTCACCAGTTGACAGCATGGTGTAAGTAAGTATTGGACATGGCAATCACTAAGAAAATCACCCTTTCTCACATCTTATGCACTAAAATATGGGATACAAAGCATGAAATAAATAAATTGTTACCAGAAAATGATGGTTTAGAGGTGAGTATGGCAAATATGTTTCAGCTGACTAGATATGTAAGAGACATGGTAATCACTGAGAAAATCACCTTTTTCACAGCCTATGCACTCAAATACGGGACACAAAGCATGAAGTAAATAAAATGAATCCAGAAAAATTATGATGTAGAGGTGATTAGGGCAAATATGTTCACCAACTGACTAGATAGTGAATGTATGTAAGAGACATGGTAATCACTGAGAAGATCACCTTTTTCACAGCCTGTGCACTCAAATATGGGATATAAAGCATGAAGTAAATAAAATGTAACCAGAAAAATTATGATTTATAGGTGAGTAGTGCAAATATGTTCACCAGTTGACTAGATGGTGAATGTATGTAAGAGACATGGTAATCACTGAGAAAATCACCTTTTTCACAGCCTACACACTCAAATATGGGACACAAAGCATGAAGTAAATAAAACGTAACCAGAGAATGAGGATTTAGAAGTGACTATGGAAACTATATGGCAGTTGACAGTGTACTTACATGTCCTTGGTGGTTGTTTACCCCACCTCTAAAGCTCTGACAGTGGTGAAAATGCTCTTGAAGCATGTACAATAATCCAGTGTTGAACTGCACTTAATCCTTAGAACTGTGAATTATAAATGTTTCAACAAATACTCATGGCAGTTCAGAGACAACTGTCGGAGTGGCGGGAGGGGGAGACGGTGAGAATGAAATGTAAACACGGTTGTTCGGTGCCACGCGCCAAATTCAAACTTACGGTTTTTCAAAAATCATTTTTTTTTTTTTTTGCAATTTTTTGGCATTTTTGGGTTTCGAACATCAGCCTACGATGTCCAAACAGTGGTGTAACCGGATAGTGGTCATCCAGAAAGTAGAGAGATTACTGTATTTATGAACAGGAGAGGTATAAGGAAGGTACAGTACATTAAAAATGGTACCAAGCTTTCTCTTAAGGAATCCACATGCTGGGGTTGGCCATGGTAGAGATGATGCTTTCTAACGGCTGGAAGCTAAACCATGTGCCAAAAACTATTTAATTACTTAACTCTTGCAGGATGATGATGGTAAAAAAATAAATAAAAAATAAAATAAAATAAGTGAGGATGTGTAATGAGATATGCAACAATGGAACTTGGACTCTGACTCTCTCACCTGTGCCTGAATGTTTCCTGCCTAAGAGTGATGACTGTGTGGCTAGTTACAAAGCTTGTAGCCACAAATCCTTCTCATGGCAGCACCAACTCAGAATATAAGCATATACAGTGGGTCCTTGGTTTGTGTGAACTTTGTTCAAATGAACTGTGACTTGCAAGGTAATATTAAGCAATTTTATACTTTATTCTCACATACATGGCAACCAACACAATTTGCAACATAAATGAGGCAAAAAACTGCATACTGACATTCAATTCTTGTCTGCTAACACTCAAAAAATCCACAAGATGACATGGAGCAGACACCACGCCAATGGTGTGTGCACATCTTCTTGCCTGTGTTCCTCTATATTTGTTGTGGCCTTGACCTGCTCACATATTTCTATTCCGTGTAATCTAGCCACTGTGTGTGGGAAACAGCAACAATCTCATACATTGGCACTTCATCACCTATTAAGGTAAGTTAAATACAGTATATACATACAGAAGAAGCTTGATATAATGGAATAACAGAGCGAACCCCTTTTCCATTATATCATATAGTTTGCTTCATCAAGCTTCCCTTAGAAAACCAGAGATAGAACAGAATTTTCCAGTAAATTGTGCTTCTTCCGATATCCCCCCCCTCCCCCCTGCCTCGTGACCTGAAGCCAACACGCAGATGCTACACACTGTTGCTACTACATACCTTCTTATACTACACACAGATGTTGCCTATGCAAGTCACAACCCATAATGATACACACAGCAGTCAGAATCCACAATAATAATAATAATAATAAATAAAACAATAAAAACCTTACCTCCAAATGAGGGGGTTATGCACTTGTTTGCAGAATTATGCCTAACACAGGTAGCCACAGATCATCCCTAAACTTGTGTCAGGCATGATGGTTGGCTATTCACTGTCTGAGTCCCCCTCCATCTGCACCAGGAGAGGCAGTGGGGTGATGGTGGGACTGGGGATCATCAGGGATGGTGTGGGTGAAGATGTCACGACTAGTGTCCCTTGGGAAGAGGTTGAGGGAAGAGAAACATAAAATTCTGTGGGGGGGAGGCAGCTAGTGGATGGCAAGGAAATATCAGAAGTCCAGCTGTTCTTCCTTTCCTTGGGTGGATGTGATTGTGGTGGACTGAAGAATTCCTGAATCTTGGTCTGTTCGCATCTCCCTCAGGTGGGGGCATAAGCTCTGCAGATCCTTGTAGTTGGAGTCGAGGATGTAGTCAAGCAGAGCTTCTACACAGTCTGAGGCATGGGAGGCTTTTTTCTTCGGATTTGTGAACTCTGTCACGTCTTCCTCGGGTGGAGGCTCCTCTGCCGTCATCTTGGCCATGCTCTCGTCCTCGGTCTGGGTGTGGAAGCCAGGGTCACCAGCATCAAGATCTAGCCACTCCTGGATCTCCTCCATCCCCACCTCAGCCTTTCCTGCTCGGTGGAAGGCTTGCCTGCACTCCTCTGTCGTGAAACCTTCGAAGGTGGCAGTCTCGTCCTCCACCCGCTGAGCCACGTCCTCTGCCCGAACATGACATTCCACCCATGCATAATGGTCCTGTTGGCTACGAAGTCCCATGCTTTCCAGATGTTAATGACCGTATCATGCATGTTGTACAGTAATCCCTCCATTATTCGATGCAACAGAGCCAAAGGCATGTTCGGATAGTGGTCTTGTCCGAATATTGGGCCCAGAAGCTCCAGCACTGGTCATTCATGACCCTAGCCTAACCTAACCTAAATCAGAAAACTACCTTCCTACCTACCTACTGGACATGTATAGCACTTATTTAGGTCCCTTTTCACATAAATAATGCACACAAAGCATGAATTAATTGAATTTTAACCAAAAAATGATGATTTAGAGGTGAGTAAGGCATAGGTGGTCAGAACTTGCCAGCATAGTATAAGTAAGTATCGGACATGGAATTCATCTTTTCTCACATTTTATGCACTAAATTATTGGATACAAAGTATCAAATACAGTAAATGATGTAAATTGCAACCAGAAAAATGGTTAGGTTAGGTTAGGTTAGGTTAGGTTAGTTTAGGTTAGGTTAGGTTATGACTGAACATGAAATTCACTGGCATTCACCTTTCTCACTGCTTGTGCACTTAAACACCATGCATGAAAAAATGAAATTGCAAGCAGGAAATTATGATTAACATTTTTGGAAATTTTTTAACACATTTACAGCATGATGAAAACAGGTTAGACATGAAAATCTTTATGGTAATCATAGGTTAGGTTAGGATAGGTTAGGTTATGTTAGGTTATGACTGGACATGAAATTCACTGGCTTTCACAATTTTCATAGAAGGTGCACTTAAAAACCATGCATGAAAAAATTTAATTGCAAGCAGGAAATTATGATTAACATTTTTGGAAATTTTTTAACGCATTTACAGCATGATGAAAACAGGTTAGACATGAAAATCTTTATGGTAATCATAGATTAGGTTAGGTTGGATTAGGACCGGACATGAAATTCACTGGCTTTCACCACTTTCATAGCTGGTGCACTTAAAAACCAAGCATGAAAAAATGTAATTGCAAGCAGGAAATTATGATTGACATTTCTGGAAATTTTTTAACACATTTACAGCATGATGAAAACAGGTTAGACATGAAAATCTTTATGGTAATCATAGGTTAGGTTAGAATAGGTTAGGTTATGACTGGACATGAAATTCACTGGCTTTCACCATTTTCATAGCTGGTGCACTTAAAAACCATGCATGAAAAAATTTAATTGCAAGCAGGAAATTATGATTAACATTTTTGGAAATTTTTTAGCACATTTACAGCATGATGAAAACAGGCTAGTCATGAAAATCTTTATGGTAATCATAGGTTAGGTTAGGTTAGGTTAGGTTAGGTTAGGACTGGACATGAAATTCACTGGCTTTCACCATTTTCATAGCTGGTGCACTTAAAAACCATGCATGAAAAAATTTAACTGCAAGCAGGAAATTATGATTAACATTTTTGGAAATTTTTTAACACATTTACAGCATGATGAAAACAGGTTAGACATGAAAATCATTATGGAAATCATCTTGCACACAGTTTATGCATGAGATTAATGATATGGAAGGAACAAAACAAGGAATTGTGATGAAGTCAGGGTACTTACGAAAAAGAAGCCGCCGTCCTGATATAATAACCCACTCTATCATCTCAGACTCTGACAGGAAGACCTTGCACCTGACACACCTTTGCAATTGACAATCACCAGCACTTCTCACCAACACTTGCATAAAAAAAAAAAAACTTTCTACGTTTTTTTTATATAACTGGGATCACATCACTTCACTGCTCTGTACATAACAGTAAATTCCTGTGTGGTCCAGTGACGAGCCCTGGAGAATTTAGTCGCTGTCAGAGTCCGAGATGAGCTGACGGAGGCGGCGTAGGGGCATCTTGGTGGGACGTGGTGATACGCTATCCACTGCAGAGGACTCCGAAGATAGACGCAAACTAACATCCAGCGGTGACTCAGCCGTACCTGGGCTGTGGCTCGGAGCTAGAAGGCCTGTTTTGGTGAGATGATGGTGTGGAGCGAGGGTTGACGAAGGCAGGGTTGACTGGCCTGAAAAAACTATCAATGGTCGATTGACGCAAAGGACGACGATTTTGACGATTAATTATGCACTGCCTGAAAGCTCGCACTTCACCTACAAAACCCAAGGGCCCCATCTCCCTGTCGCAGTCCGGGTGTTCTAGGTAGTCAAGGACGAACTCCACACACTCCCGGAGTGTGCTCAGCCTGGGGAAGGTTGAGGTAGTGGCAAGCCGTGAGGAGTCCGCATCATCGTCGCTGTCCTCGTCGGAATTTTCCTGTTGGGTACTTGGACCGTCAACAGTAGATGCGATCTCGGCATCAGACATGATCTGATACCCAAGATCGCCCTCGTCGTCATCCAACCACTCGCGCACTTCGTCGACATCCACATTGTCTCCACTCGCACAAAGCCTTGTATGGAAGTCATCCACGTCAAAACCTAGAAAACCGTACACCATGTCACTTCCATGAAGCAGCTGAGATCAACCATTTTCTAAAGTCTTGACAGAGACTTCCTTCCATGCACTGCCCCAGTTGTAGATGGCAGACTTGAGGTTGTATCGGCGAAGGTTTTCGAGACTTTTTTGTCCTCGCATGTCTCGTCCTTCCCTGCGATCGTCCTCGTCCTCGTACACAACCATCACCTCGTCCAAAAATTTCCATGGGTATAGCCTCTTCGTTGCCACAATCACTCCATGGTCCATTGGTTGGATGAGAGCAGCTGTATTAGGTGGCAAAAACAGACACCTGATCCGACCATTCTCAGCAACCAACCCCTTGTCTGACGGATGCGCTGGAGCATTGTCTAGAATCAGGAGGGCCTTTACCTTGTCTCGTGGGATTTTCAGTGTCTCCGTCTGATAACGAATGACCTCCTTTACAAAGTGTTGGTGGAACCAATTTCTGAAGATCTAGGTTGTGAACCAAGCCTTCAGAGAATGATACCACACGACAGGAAGGGCATCCATTAACCCACGAAGGCACCTAGGCTGCTTTGCACGGCCTACAATAACGGGGTTGAGCCGGTGCATGCTGTTAGCATTTGCACAGCACAAAGCAGACACCCGTTGCTTGGAGAGCTTGGGGCCAGGCAAACGCTTCTCCGTCTCCTCTGCAAGAGTGTTTGTGGGTATTGAACGGTAAAAAAGGCCAGTTTCGTCAGCGTTGTAAACTTGACTGAAAGTGAGGCCCTCCTTATCAATCAAGCCCTTCACCTTCTGCCGAAACTGTTCTATTCCTTCGTCGTTAGCGTCCAGAGCTTCGCCATGGGTCTTACGGTTGGTAAGTCCGTGTCGTAACTTGAACGAGAAGAGCCAACCTTCAGATGCCTTGAAGTCTGGGGTGTCGTGTAGCCTTGCGAACTTCTCAGCAGCAGCTTTCAGCTCCGTTCCACGTACCAACACACCAGCGGCACGTTGTTGTCGATACCAAATCAACGTGGACCGGTCGATGTCTGCATACTTAGGACTAAACATCACCTTCTTCTCCACGTTCCATTTGGTCTTCGAAGCGAAATCAGCCGTGTACTGCTGTAGTTTGTCTCAGGACTTCTTGATATCAAACAAGGTGGAGCAAGGGAGGTTGAATTCACGACGAATCCGTGATGTTGGCCACCCGGCGTCAACCTTCTCCAATACCTGCCTCTTCTTCTCCAGAGTCAGAACCACTTTCTTCCTCTTCTCAGGAGGCGGGGCCATCATCGCACACATGATGAAGAAGGTGAAGAGCAGCATCAAGCCCTGCAGGAGTTAGGGTATCACCACAAAAGCAATCACTTCGGCCGCCATTGTCGGAGCTGTTTACGAGCCAGGAGCAGAGCGGGAAATGGGATGGACAGACAGGTGCCACGCGCGTAAACACAGCCGATCGGCGCATGCGGGAAATTCAAACTGACGCGGTCCAAAAAAATCGGATTTTTTTCTATTTTTTTTCGAATTTTTGGGCATTTTGGGGGGTGGACAGCCCATGATGTCCGAATAGTGAGGGATCCGAATAATGGGCATCTGAATAATAGAGGGATTACTGTATTTTTTCCATGTCTCCACACTCCTCCTTCCCCTTGTATCCTCCTCTCCTGCAGCTGGCCCCATCTCCACCACAAGGATATCCAGCATTAGCCTCCTGTAATGCCTCTTGAAGGTGTTTATGATACCCTGGTCCATGGCAAGCAGGATGGAAGTGGTGTTGGTAGGGAGGAACATAGTAAATCTGCCCATCGTGCATCACCAGGATCTCCTCTGAGTGGTGAGCTGGGGCCTGATCAAAGAGGAGGAGAGCCTTCACCTGCCCCAGTCACACATTATGCTCTCTCATCTGGTAGTTCTTCTGTGACTTGACAAACTTTGTGAAAAACCAAGACCAGGCTACAGTGCCAGTAAACCAGGACTTTTCGCTGCTGTCATAGTCGACGGGCAGATTGTCCATAATTGACTGCATCACACGTGGTCTCTTTGCAGCCCCCACCGCCACAGGCTGCAGTCTGTGGGTTGTGTCTGCATTTGCACACAGCAAAACAGACACTCGAGACTTGCTTTGCTTGTGGCCTGGGACAATGGACTGGCTTCTTGCTGCAAGTGTGCTGTTTGGCAGTGCCTTGCAAAACAGCCCAGTCATATCACCATTATAAATCTGCCAGTCCTGAAGGCCTGTTTCACTCTTTGTTGCTTTAATTTTGTCGACGAACGGCTGCACGCTCACGACATCAGCACTGCACCACTCACCCTCTATCTTTTTATACACGATATTGTGCGGCTTTGAAAAGTCAGAGATCCAACCATCACTCGCATGGAAATCTTCTATTTCTAGTTTTCCTGCAAACCTTAAAGCAACATTTCTTATCTCAGGGCCACGCACTGGCATATCCTGGGCTCTCTGCTGCTGGTACCACTTAAACACAGCCTCCTCAAGTTTTTCATATTTAGGCTTCTTTACAGACTGCCTTTCCAAAAATGACGATTTTTCAGAAGAAACAGCACTCACGTCTGGCACCACTTTCAATTTCTTAATTTCTTCCTTACACCTGTAGATTTCATACACTTGGATTTTCTTGACCCCATGCTCGGTCATGAGCGACCCCACAGACGTACCACATTTTATTTTCTTATTTCCAATTTCTTTTTTCTCCTGCACTTTAGGCATGGCAAACGATTTCTTTGGTTATTTTCACAAGAAAATGCACAAAAAAGTTTGTAATGGGAAGGTAATCACACACACTCAGGGAGAAGATGCAAACGGTACAGTGGTTACTGGTAGACTGAGGCTGGGTGACAGGCCTGGGACAAAGCGGCTTGTTTCCATTATGGACACCCCACGCCTCGTGACTGACCGGAAAAGTTCCAGTAAATTGCAAATACCTAAAGGAAAAAAATAGTTCCATTTTTTCAAGCTTCCGCTAAATCCTGCTTCTGAGAAATCGAGCTTCTACTATATATATATATATATATATACAGTAAATATATACAGTATGTAAGTATACCTTTCATAAGTCGAACTATATGGGGCTCTACCCTGGTTCGAATTACCGAATTTTCCGTCTTACCGAATTTTCACCCCCAAAATTGCTAAATTACCGAATTTTCACTCCCCAAAATTGCTAAGATAATACCTATTACTTGCCCTTTCAACACTAAATTAAAGAAGCATATATAAAAAAGTTATGACAAAAAACAATTTAGTGCACTTAATATACCTTTAACCTCTTCAGTGCTGGGTGTATTTTCATTTTGTTCTTGCTGCCACCAGACAATTTTAGTCAGTGTAGGTTGGATCTGTAGAAGCACACGGGGTTGGTAAAGCCTTCATTAGCCCCTTCAGTATGTGAGTCCAGTCTTGAGTGCCATAAAATCAGCTGAAGGAAGCGTAAATAAAGCAGAAATAGACGTCACTGTACTGAAGTGGTTAACTGGTAGAAAATCATTCACAGAGGCAGTACAGACCGTTGGCATCGTGTGTTGGAGATGGATTTTCACTCCCCCAAATTGCAAAAACAATACTTATTACTTGTCTTCTTAACACTAAAGTAAAGGAGCATATACAGTGTATAAATTAATAAAGACAAAAAAGAAAGAATTCAGTGAGCATAATTTGCCTTCCGTTAGAGGCAGTAGATTCGTCAGCAGTTTGTTTTGTTTTGGAGACGGAGGTAGTGGAGGTGGTTGAGTTCACACTTGAACGTAAATTCTAAACAGTACCCAGTATTTATTTCACTCTACATTAAGAACTAAACTTAAATGTAATCACTGTAATAGAATGCAGTGTAACACCTTTCATTAGAGGCAGTAGATTCGTCGGCAGTTTGTTTTGTTTTGGAGACGGAGGTGGTTGAGTTCACACTTTAACGTAAATTCTAAACAGTACCCAGTATTTATTTCACTCTATAATAAGAACTGAACTTAAATGTAATCACTGTAATAGACTGCAGTGTAACACCTTTCGTTAGAGGCAGTAGATTCGTCGGCAGTTTGTGTTTGTTTTGTTTTGGAGACGGAGTTGGTGGAGGTGGGTGAGTTCACACTTTAACATAACTTCTAAACAGTACCCAGTATTTATTTCACTCTATATTAAGAACTAAACTTAAATGTAATCACTGTAATAGACTGCAATGTAACACTTTCAGTAATAATAGTACTGAACTTTAATCATGATCACTACACAAAGTCACACGCGCACATTTTTTTTTTTTAAGCTTCATTCCTTTACGACTAGAGGTGCCAGTATCACTTCTTTTAAGCTTTGAACCTTCCATGGCAAGGTAGAAGGCAAAAGGAGAGCACTGCTCAGCACTAGATGACAGTAAGAATGGCGCAACTACTGTCTCCAAAAGCAAGCAGCAGACTGGAACTACATGTCCGCCTGGCGTGTCCGCCTGGAGCAATTTCTCCCCCTACTTTCGCATTTTGGCCTACTTTCGTACGTGGTCTCGGCCTGAGTTTGGCTAACTGAAGATTCCGTATTCTAAAAGTTCGACTTATGGAAGGTTTACTGTATATACATATATATACCGTACATATATATATATATATACAGTAGGCGAGGAAAGTATTGACTTTTTTTGACGATGTCATTCTTCTTCGCGTTAAGTGAAGTAGGGTCAATACTACCCTCCCCTGTGATGCGAAATGAGCTGACGCTTTTTCAACGGGAGCTGGCAATCCTGCTTGATAGGTTTGGCACCACAGGAGCAGGCTCAGTAATGTTTGGGCAGCCACAGGAGGAGGATTGTCTCTGTGTGTGATGCACCACGAGGGCATGTTTTGACTCAAATAACACAGTTATTTGGTTACTTACCACATTCTCATCATGCCTAAAGTAACCACACGCAAGGACAAACGTGTGGAAGTGATTACTTTATACAAAGCTGGCCACAAACTCCCATTTATTGCAAATCAGATGGTGTTAGACTGAGGACAGTGCAGAGACTGGTGAAGCGGTTCAAGGACAGTGGGGAGGCCATTCCTCCCACTCCACTTCCCAAGCCTGGGAGACCTCGTAAGACAACCTTCAGGACCCGTCAGCTGATCTCAAGGCAAGTTAGCAAGGATCCAAGGCTAACAGCATGGGATTTAAAAGAAAAGAACCCACAGTTGCTGGCAGATGTGTCTGTCAGAAGTGTGCAGCAACCGTTGCATGACGATCTGGGCTACAGGAGTTTTTGAGCTCGTAAAAAACCACTGCTAACTGCACTTCAGAAGAAAAAGAGAGTAAATTTTTGTAAAAAATATCTTGCCTGGAGTGAAGAGCAATGGAAAACTGTGCTTTGGAGTGATGAGTCAACATTTACTGTCACTGGTACCCCTTCATCACGAGTGTACCGCAAACCAGGCAGTGACCCCCTGGATCCTAAGTACACTTCCAAGTTTGTTAAATACCCAGCCTCACTCATGGCTTGGGGCTGCTTTACATATTATGGTGTTGGTGAGTTGGTAATTCTACCTGAAAATGAAAAAGTGAACCAGAACAATTATTTGGAGCTCTTGTGTGATGTTTTAAGTGACTCTTTTGATAAAACCAAGGCAAGAGTATTTATGCAAGATTCTGCCCCTGCACATGTTGCAAAGTCAGTGAAACAGTGGCTAACAGACTGTGAGGTTCCCTTTATTCGAGATTGGCCCGGAAACAGCCCAGATATCAATCCCATTGAGAATTTATGGGCGCACATGAAGCGGCAGCTGCGAAGTATGGACACATCATCTTTGCCTAAACTTGAGGCTGCAGTCAAGCAGCTATGGAGTAGTTTTAGTCCGTCTGTTCTGCAAAACTACGCCATCAGTCTCCCCAGACGCCTTAAGAAGATAATAAAGGTGAAGGGGAATGCCAGTAAATACTAAATTCAATGGTGAGTGTTAATTTATTTGTTTCTCCTTGCTAACCAAAAGAATGTTTTCTTTTTTTAAGATGGCGTCAACACTTTCCGCGCCTTCTGTATATATATATATACACACATACATATTATATTCTTGTTCGTTCACCATTATGACCAAAATGATCACAGAATTCTTATGCTTACTGCAATATATATATCATGGCTGAACATGGCGGGGGAAATTTTTTCATGATGTCCAAAACTGGGGCTTTGGAAAAATTTTAAGGGATTTCTTAACCACACTAGTCAAATAACAATGGCTCTTATATAACAATATGCAATTTTATATCATTTATAAAGGTTCTAACAAGCTTACATGTGTTGGACTTGAGTCACCTAATGACGGCTGTCCATGCTGCTCGATCTCTGACAGCCTCCCTATACCCTATGTCACACTCTATGACATCTTCCCAAGCCTTTTTCAGCCAGCCTATCACAACTCTACCTCTAACATTCACTTCTCACTTCTCCACACCCAACTGTCATCATAAATCCTCTACACAAACCAAATTCATCATAATCTACCCCTCATCACAACACCAATAAATTTCAGTCCCATCCTTCCTCTCCTTTTAAACTGCAAACCAAGCCACCCCAGAATCTACCCCTCATCACAACACCAATACATTTCAGTCCCATCCTTCCTCTCCTTTTCAACTGCAAACCAAGCCACCACCAGGCCTTGCATTCACGGATGCATTACATATCCATCTAATCACTGTCATTCCTGTACGTTTAAGCCTATGAATATCCTCTTCCTTTACTGCCCAGGTCTCCCTACCATACAGTATTGCATTCCTAACACATGCCACATACAAAGATCTCTTAGCATAAAAGGAGAGCCCTCTTGATTTCAGGTGAGGTAACAGCTCCCTGAACTTCCTCCAACCACTCTTTAACCTAGTCACAGAGCACATAACATGACCCTCAAATAACAAAACTTTTCCACACACTCAAGAAACTCACCAGCAAGATCAATCATTTCATGCCTGACGCTCTCTACATGCTCTACCCGACAAACTGGACACACAAAATCAGCATTATCTTGTAGTCTACCTCTAATACCACCAGATCTTTTATGAACCCACTTATCACAAATACTGCACAAGATGGAGTTACTTCCCACACCCTTGTGGCAACCCACACATGGCCACTTTCCCTCTGTCTTGATAGTACCACCACCAGCCCTAGATATCAAAACTTTTGTTTTATCCACATTTACTTTCAAACCTCTGTGCCACATTCAGCCTCTCCATTTCCTAAAATCATTCATCAACCTCTCTTTCATTCTCTGCAATCAACACCTAGTTACCAGCATACATCTCCCATGGGAGTCTATTTCTGAAATCACATAAGCAAGTCAAGCACCATGATAAACAATAAGGGGCTTAAGGCTGACCATTGATGCACATGGAAAACTTATCACTCTAATCTCCAGTCACTTTCACCCACACACACAGCATAACCAGCCACTGCTTGAGCTCAAGCTTTCTCACTGCCCAATTCACCACCTCCCTAGGAACTCCGTTAAAGGTCATCTCAAAATCAACAACGTACAAATTACAGCTTCCTTTTCTTTCCTATATATTTTTCCTGAAGCTGTAAGACAATGAATATGGTATCAGTGGTCCCTTTCCCAGGCATAAATCCAAACTGCATCTCATCAATAATCACTCTTTTACTAATCATACAAAGTAGAACTCTCCCCATTACCTTCACTGTCTGGTCCAAGAGTTTTATGCCTCGCCAATTTCCTCTTTCCTGGCATAACCCTTCCCTTATACTAATGATGTAACTGATATGATTCGTCGAGCCAATATATTGCTGATATCTGCATCTTTTCTGATACAGAATCAACATCGATATGTCCTATCACTATCCGGATATCATATGTGGACGGACGAAACATTAAAATGATTTTTATTGAGGATTTTGTTCACTGTTTTGCCTGATTCTGTGTGAAAGAATGTTGTTATCTTGAAATCATTCGGCAGCTTAACAGTCTTACTCGGAATCATTAAAGGTTCATAATAATAAGCGAGCAAGTAGGAAAAGAGATAGGAGAAAAAAATAAAAAAAACTGAAGACCAAAAGCATCGAGATGAGAGTGAGGTATACTGTGTACTGGTGGTGTGTAAGTGTGGTGGCCATGTGGGTTTAGGCACGTAGTACACAAATGCTGTCGAAATAAACACATACTGACCACACCTATTTGTTATGGTATTCTTTAAAAGGAGGGTAGAAAAGTTACGAGAGGTTGGAAAAAAGGCAGAATATAAAAGGGAAGTGGAGGAACGATTGGGTAAATATAGACTGGAGAAGATGGGGGATGTGGAAGGTATTCACAGAAGAAATCTGTGCAGCATGTGAGGTGGTATGTGGGGTGAAGAGATGAAAGGGGGTTCAGGGAACAGCATGGTGGACTGAAGAGGTGAGAGAGGCTGTGGCACAAAAGAAGAAAGCATATAGTGAATGGATGAGGAACAGGGGCGTCAAAGAAGTTGAGAGACAGAAGAGAGAGTTGTGTGTAGAAAGGACGAGAGAGGTGAAAAGATTAGTAAGAGAAAGAACAGAGTGGTTGAAGAATTTGGAAGAAATCTGAGTGTAAAGTGGAAGGAATGTAAGAAAATGTTCTGGAAAGAGGTAAAGAGAGTTAGACAGGGTGCCAAAGAAGTTAGTTGGGGAGTGAAAGATAAAAATGGTAGAATACTAGTAGAGAAGGGAAAAAAGTCAACAGATGGAGAGAACCCTTTAATGAAATGCTGAACATAGAGAATGAAAGTAATGCAAGTATAAGTGGCTGGGGAATGGCTGGGAGAAGGAAGGATGTGGGAAGAGAGGAAGAAATCGCCAGGATGGAAGTTGTGGAAGCAATAAAGAAAGTTAAAATGGGGAAAGCCCCAGGAAATGATGGAGTGTGTGGTGAAATGCTGAAGTATGGGGGAGAGATAGTAATAGAATGGATGTGGAAGGTGTGCATATTGGTCTGGGAAGAAGGTAGAGTCCCGGAGGATTGGAATTCAGGTATAATTATTCCCCTGTACAAAGGAAAAGGGGAAAAAGAAGTGTGTGGTAATCAGAGGGGCATTTGCCTTCTTAGTGTAATAGGAAAAGTATATGGCAGGATACTTATTGACAGAGTTAGGAAAATAACAGAGGAATTAGTTGGAGAAGAACAGCGAGGTTTTAGGAAGAGAAGAGGTTGTTTAGATCAGATAATCATTCTTAGATCATTAGTGGAAAAGTTTCTAGAGAAGGGAAAGAAGTTGTATGCAGCCTTCATGGATTTGGAGAAAGCATATGACACGGTGGATAGACAAAGATTGTGAAAAGTATTAAGACTATATGGAGTAGATGGGAAGTTGTTGAAGGCTGTGAAGAGTATGTATGAGGGTGCTAAGGCTGCAGTGTGTGTAGATGGTGAATTGAGTGAATTTTTCCATTTGAAGGTTGGATTGAAACAAGGATGTGTCATGTCTCCGAGGTTGTATATGGATGGGGTTGTAAAATGGATACAAGGTAGGGGAGTGGAAGTTGAAGTGGCCCTAGTGAGAGAGGGCAGTGTTTGGAAACTCCCTGTACTGTTGTTTGCAGATGATACTGTGTTGTTAAGTGAAGACAAAGGGCAGCTGCAAGGCTTGGTAGATGAGTTTGGGAAAGCGTGTAAGAAACGGAATCTGAAGGTGAATGTAGGGAAGAGTAAAGTGATGGTCTTCAGAAGTGAAGTCAGTGAATGTACAGTGAGATTGGATGGGGAGGATATGGAGAGTGTGAGTTCATTTAAGTACATAGGTAGTGTGATGAGTAAGGATGGAAGTTTAGAGGGTGAAGAGCTTGAAAGGGTGAAGCAGGGAAGAAAGGTTGCTGGTTCCTTGAAAACAGTGATAAGGAACAGGGAAGTGAGCATGGAAGTGAAAAAGCTTCTACATAACAGTATTGTGATACCAACTCTAACATATGCAAGTGAAGCTTGGAACCTGTTGGGGGGACAGAAGTCAAGAGTGAGAGCAGTGGAAATGAGTTATTTGAAAGAAGCATGTGGAGTCACATGGAGAGACAGACTGACAAATGAGGAAGTGAAGGAGCATTGTGGTGTGGATGTGGATGTGATAGGAAGCATTAGGAAGAACACATTAAGGTGGTTTGGCCATGTGGAGAGGATGGAGAGTGAGAGACATGATGAGAGTGTATGTGAGTGAGGTGGAGGGGGGGAGAGGGAGGGGGAGACCAAGGATGCGATGGAGGGATGGAGTGGAGAGGTATATGAGAGAGGGGTGTGTGAGCTGGGAGCAGGGCAGTGAAATGGCAGGGGACAGAGCGACATGGCGGCGATTTATTTGTGGCCACCCCTTACGGGATTAAGGCGTCTAGCAATAGATAGACTGATTTTTTACTTAGTCATAATATTAGTTACTCTTCTTACTGCAGTCTAAATAAAGAAGTGACTTACTGCATATAATAAGGAAGAAGGCAGGAGATGGGGGCAACAAGAGGACAGTAACTCTGAGACGAGGAGATGAATGACATTTGGCAACATCATTGAACCTCAGCATATACAGGGAAACTATCCTTTAGTGGTTGGAAAAATGTTAAATACAGATCTTGCCTAGGCTGCTTCACTACTATGCTGTATATACAAGGTGTGCAATTTGGTAGTGTGTGTGTGTGTGTGTGTGTGTGTGTGTGTGTGTGTGTTTGTGTGTGTGTGTGTGTGTGTGTGTGTGTGTTTGTGTGTGTGTGTGTGTGTGTGTGTGTGTGTGTGCACTAGACCAAACACAAGAAAAAGGGGAACATTCCCACAATCCAAACAATCAGAATGTCCATCACCTCACTAGTCTGACACTCTGCCTCTCTCTAGGTTTGAAACGAGGCTCTCCCGGTCCTCTCATCTTCCCTCCATCCCTTCTCTTCTCCCTCCTCCATCCCCTCTCTTCTCCCCCCCACCCCTCCTCCATCCCCTCTCTTCTCCTCCCCCCATACCTCCTCCATCCCCTCTCTTCTCCCCCCCCATCCCTCCTCCATCCCCTCTCTTTTCTCCCCCCCCATCCCTCCTCCACCATCCCTCACCACACTCAGCATTGCCAGGCATGTCTCCCTCCCTGTCCCCCTGCCCTTCCCTACCCCAGTTGTCTCCCTCTCCATCCTCCCCACCCCCACTTGCCTCCTATGTGTGTGTGTGTGTGTGTGTGTGTGTGTGTGTGTATTTACCTAATTGTGATATACAGGAAATGAGCTACGCTCGCAGGGTCCCGTCTCTGTTTCTCAATAAGTCAAATTTTGCCTTAAACTCGTTTAAGTTTTTAGACTGGACAATCTCTTTGTCCGGGCTATTCCACAGGTCTATGCATCTATAAGGAAAACTATATTTCTTGATGTCCTTCAAGCAGCGTGGCTTCTTTAGTTTCATTCTGTGTCCTCTTGTTGCTCTCTCATCCCACACAAACAGATTTTCTCTGTCAATTTTTTCTACTCCTATCATGGTCCTGAACACTGCAATCATGTCGCCCGTCTCTCTCCTTTCCTCTAAGGATGGCAAATCCAGCCTTTCTAGCCTCTCACTGTATGATAGATCTGCCAGACTGGGGACCATCTTAGTTGCTGTTCTTTGTATTCTCTCAATCTTGTTTATATCTTTCTTTTTGTGTGGGGACCACACTACTGCTGCATATTCTAACCTGGGGTGGATCATGGCTACTATCAATTTTTTCATCATCTCCTCATCCATGTAATGAAATGCCACTCTTATATTGGTCAAGAGTTTATATGTCTCTCTCACTATCTTATTTATGTGCTTTTCAGGTGACAAACTATCCTGGACCAGCACTCCCAAATCTTTCTCTTCTCTTGCTTTTCTAATTGGTTCATTACCCATCAAATAATTCAATGATGGCCTCTTGGTACTTTTATCCATTTCTAATATTTTACATTTTTTTGCATTGAATTTCATTTCCCACATCCGACTCCAATCATGTATCCTATCCAGATCCTCCTGTAGCATTTTACAGTCCTCTTCAACCTCTACCTTTCTCAAGATCTTTGCATCATCAGCAAACAGACTTGCGTAGCTGTTCACTCCATCTACCATATCATTTACGTAAATCAAGAACATTACTGGTGCCAACACCGAGCCATGTGGGACACCACTTGTTACTTCCCTCCATCTGTCACTCAAAAAGTCTCTCATCCATTCCAGGAGTCTTCCCTTCAGTCCTCCTATATGCTCTAATTTCCATAAGTCTCTAGTGGGGCACCTTGTCGAAGGCCTTCTCCAGATCTAAGTACACACAATCCACCCAACCGTCTCTCTCCTGCAGCATGTCAATCGCCCTTGAGCAAAAGCTCAACAAGTTGGAAACACATGACCTTCCACTTCTGAATCCAAACTGACTTTCAGTCAAAATATTCATCTCTTCCAGGTATTTTATCCATCTATCTTTCAGGATTCTCTCACACAATTTCGCAACCAAGCTGGTTAGGGACACTGGCCTATAATTCAGGGGTTCTTCCTTGTTTCCTCCCTTATAGATTGGCACCACATTTGCCCTCTTCCATTCCCAAGGCACTTTCCCCTCTTCCAAGGAGCACACAACTAAATTGTGAATCTTATCCGCCATTTGCTCTCTGCATTCCTTCAGTACCCAATTAGAGATTCCATCTGGTCCTGGGGGTTTCCTTACATCTTGAGTTCCCAGTAATTTATACACTTCCTGCACTTCCACTTTTATAGCTTTTATCACTACATTTCTAATCACTCTCACTCCTTCCACAAACTCTCCTTCCTTAGTGAAAACCGATTGGAAACATTTGTTCATTACTTCAGCTTGCATTACTGCGTCCTTGTAGACCTCTCCTTCTACTTTCAGTTTGGTGGTTCCTTCCCTTTGCTTCAATTTGCCATTAATAAATCTATAAAACAATTTGAGTTCATCCTTACATTTGTCAATTATACCTTTTTCAAAGTTCCTTTCTTCCTCTCTACGTATTCTTGTATATTCATTTCTAGTTCTTTTATATTCTTCCTTTGCTCTGGTATTACCTCTCTTTCTCCATTTGTTCCATGCCATGTCCCTCTCTTTTTTCGCCATCATACACCTTCTATTAAACCACACCTTTTTCCTGTTTTCTTTCGATGTGTGTGTGTGTGTGTGTGTGTGAGTGAGTGAGACTACGGGAGTAGAAGGGTAGTTTGGTTTCCTTGTCTCCTTCCCTGTCCCCCACCCCTACTTGTTTCCCTCCCCATTCCCCAGCCCTCTCCTACCCATGTTTGGTGCACTGCCAGCTGCCTGCCTGGCTGTTTAGTTACCTGAAGCATCTCAACACTGCATGTCCCACTACCCTACCCTCCTGCAAGTGATGTTTGATGTGCCACTTTTTAGTAATGGTATTGTTATCAGGATAATAACATTACCTATGATATTTCTGTATCAGTCTCTATTGATTAAGGTGTAGTATATGAGAGTTTGGGTTTGGGTCTGCAATGCAACTCTGGCTTTTCTTCAGTACCCTATGGGAAGAACTGCTTTGATATCCGGCATACTTGCTGACTGAACACTCCCACTGGTACACAATACTGCCGGATATTGAGGTATGGGTTATCCCTCAATTATCCCTTTCGCTGCAGAATTTATTTTCAGCTTGATTCTCAAAAAGTGTCAATTCTCCAGCAAAAAATCAAAATAGTATTAGGTAATTGTCTACAACACTTTTGTGACTGCCTAATACTTACATTTCAATTGTCAGCACTAAAATTCCTTAGTAGCTACATATATTATCAGCAGGACGATGCATATGTAAAAAATTGGCCGGGATTTAATTAAAAAGACGCCGAGATGCTGGCCAGCTGATATGTAAAGATCTGGTGTTTACCATAATATTATATTCATTATCAAGCGATTTCTGTACACTCACATGCCCAGCACCTTCTTAACCCGAGGTGTCCGATCGACATATGGGTACGCAGCAACGTTTTGTCACAGCCAGACCCATCGACGTACCCGTACGTTACACAATTGCAAGGTCAGTCATTACAATTTTCAAGTTTCGTGGGTGATTTTTGGTAGGCATATGTGGGAGACCCTCCTCTATCTGCTGTCAAGTGGGGATACTGCCTGGCCCCACCTGATCCCCCTCCCCCCCACACTCGGCAATTCACCTGTTAGCAGTGACCTGGCCAGTAAAGACATGTCGCGCCACAGTCTCTCCAATGATGAAATTCACGGTGAAAGTGATTCCTGAGGTGGAGGACAAAGAAATAAAGAAGCTAGAGCAAGAAACAAACAGAAGTGATGAGAATGACGAAATTCATGGTGAAAGTGATTCCTGAGGTGGAGGACAAAGAAATAAAGAAGCTGAAGCAAGAAACAAATAGAAGTGATGAGGTGGTAATGTCGTAAAGGAAGGTGCCATAAGTGGATGTGTTTGGTGACTGAACAATGCTTCTATTGCATATACAGCAGGCGCGGAAAGTATTGACGTTTTTTTGCCGACATCATTCTTTTTCGCGTTAAGTGAAGTAGGGTCAATACTACCCTCCCCTGTGATGCGAAATGAGCTGACGCTTTTTCAACAGGAGCTGGCAACCCTGCTTGATGGGTTTGGCACCACAGAAGCAGGCTCAGTAATGTATGGGCAGCCACAGGAGGAGGACTGTCTCGGTGTGTGATGCACCACGAGGGCATGTTTTGACTCAAATAACACAGTTATT
>JAGKTI010008423.1:0-26286 GCA_018397915.1 Birgus latro
TCTATATTTACCCAATCGCTCCTCCACTTCCCTTTTATATTCAGCCTCTATTCCATCCTCTTGTAGTAACAGTAGACATATAGACAGACATAGATAGAATAGTAAACAGGATTTAGTTTGGTAAACTGGGTTTGTTAAATTGGGGATTAAGTATCTTTTTCTGCTTTTTAATTGTGTTTTCTGACCGTTTCTTGTTAATATCACTTTCCTGATGATTTTCCATAGATGTAAAACAAACAAACAAAATGATAATGGACCCTATATTTTCCAATGAACATTACATATGATTAGGTTAGGCTAACCAACATTAATTAAATGAGGTAAGGTTAGATCAGGATATTCCGTGGTATTAAAATTTTTGTAGTAGAAAAAAAAAAAAAAGCCTTCATTTCTTTTTCTGGAGCAGCCACATATTGTGCTGAGGCCCTAACATAGAAAAAATAAAGTTCATATTCCTACTGTGCATGGATTTCACAGATGGGTTAGGTTGTGTGTGTTTAATTCTATTACAAAATAAATTAAGAAAATAAATTAATATATGGACAATCTGTTGAGTTCCCATTAACAAATGAAAAGTTTACAACATGGATTTTTCATACTTGTAAATTCATTTTCGACACCCAGATCCTGTGGAAATATCCTTCATGTTATTAAAGATTGCGCAGTTCACTCATGACACTCAAATATGGAAGATCACTGGCCAAATGAATCATAAGGTCTATCGGCTTTCTCTGTCAAGTGACCATAACAACAGTCCTCCATACAAGAAAAGCTAACCTGTCTAAGATTTTTGCATGTACTTAAATCCATGGTGCCTGTGGAAACATCTGTGTATAAATATTGAAGCCACGTACCTCCTGTGAACCGTAACAATGTACAGTACATACCTGTAATTGATAACACGCCCATCTTTAAATGCCGGGGAAGGAATGTTACCAATGCTGCTAGACCGACCTGTTCTCAAACCGCTAGAGTATTGAATAGCAAAAATCTCTAGCATATCGCAAAAACATGATATAAACTACGGAGTACTGATAAATATGATGAAATTTCAATAATATACGAAGATATCTTGCACCTAAACGTTAATATAATTGCTAAGTGGAAGTAGAGCAAAAAACACTAGACTAACGCTACATACAGTACTCTAAAGAAAATAGCCATAAAAGGACCTGCAATCACAGAAAAAGATTGCTAGAGCTTCATAGTAATGTAGGAAAAGCTATATTTTTTTTGCATCTTACGCTAAATAGAATATCACATTGAGTAGAAAAATGATTAACTTTGGTAATACGAATCCCGGGCACCAAAACTCAAAATGGTCTTAGTAAAATCTGCATAAAACGGATTCTTGACTTGATTATTGTTATTTCTGTTAGACCTAGGAACCAAGAAATAATCTTAACTTGTAGAATAATCTGTTTACGTATTCTGTAACGTATTATTTTGACTTTTACGGTGACTTGCTTACTTTTATTCGACCTTTATCAGGCGGAGTTATCACTGGAACGAAAACGTCGAGGAAGGCGATTTTTTGTTGCGGGTGAGTAGTCTATTTATTTCTTGTTTTTCTATCGTCATATTGTACGTGAAACAGGCATGATATGCCATATGATTAAAGACTCGAGATCAGTTGGAACACACAAAATGATGTGCTTAAAGAGTAATTTTAAGTGAACACACAAGTTTCTTTCGCTGGTAATGGCATCGAATATAGTAGCGTCACTTTGTCGCGCCGTTCAGTCTGATGTAAAGTATCATATTTTACTAGTATTATTTTTTCATTCGTGCCTCCCCCAGACATTGTCCACCCTTGTGAGTGATAGTAGGTTGTGTGGAAATTAAGGGCGGTTGTTTAAGATATGTATGGCTTTTCCAGAACTTAGAATTGTCTGGAGGTAGCATGAAAAAAAAATGTCTGGATTGAGGTGTTAGAGGGAAGGTAGACCAATAAATCTATTGTATATACTGCACATAAATGATTAGAAAACCATAACACTGGGATTGATGTAAGCTGTAATGACAGTCTTTCATCTTAACTTTTTTTCTTTTTCAATTTTTTTCCCATGCTGTAGCTCAACAGCAGTAGAGTAAGATAATACTGTGGTGTGAACATTCTTTTCATAGCAGCTTTCCATGATTAACTTCATATTCTGGTGTTTTTGTCACTGAAACACATCTTACTGTTGACTGCAGGAAATTGGTGACTTCAACTGGTCACTCCTAGAAGTCTTTTTTTTTTTGTTATGTTGAAAGTACTGTGTCCTGTGATGTTATGGTGTATGTAGTAAGTGTGCTGTGGTGTGGGAGTCTGCATTGCAGTGTGGGCAATGTGAATTTTTTCATGAGTCGCATTTTGTGTTGGTTTTGTAGCAGGGAAAGGTGGTGGCCACATTGAAGTCTGGCCATAATAGGCTTGTTTTCATCTGATGGGAATGGGCTACTCCTACAGATTGAATGCTGAGTCATGAGTGCATTAAAGTTAATGGGGTTTAGGTATGTGGTAAAAATGAAATCTTCGTTACTGAAGTTAGCGTGTGTTCATCCTATGAAATGTGGCCAGTTCTACAGCTTGTTTGCCAAATCATGCTTTCATGAAATTCAGTGAGCCTTAGTTATGAAGTGGAAATGAATCTCATTGGTTGCTGGTCAAATCAGCATTCTAATCTGATGACTCCTGGCCATCAACTGGGCTAAAAGGTACACTTTTGTCTCTGTGTAATGTTGGAAAGATTTATGCTGTGCTTATGCAATTGAGAAAGCTGTATCCAAGATCTGGTCATTTTGAGATACCTGAACACATTGCCCAAGACTAGAGACAAGTTTCCCTCGTGTAGTCAAGTATCTGCCTTTTAGGGGATAGGAAGTAAGATTGAGGTAATGGTGTACAGTAGTTGGTGGGAGGTCAGGTTGTCTCCTCTCATTCAAAAAAAAAAAGGGGGGGGTGGGTGGGTGGGATTTGCTGCTTATTGTATTGCAGTATGTAATGGATAGAGAGATGTCATTTGCATGGTACATGTTTGGTTTTTATATGCTTGCTTTATAATGTGAAGGAGCATTTGTACAGCAGCAGCAATCTGTTACTGGGAAAAACCTGTTGATGGATCTTATTTTTTTTTTTTTTTTTTTCTTCCCCCCTGTCATACTTCCTCAAGGTGTAATTTTAATCAAGTTCTCAATGAAATGTGTGTTTGGGGAAAAGTTATGACAGGAAAGATGAGAGATTTGTTAATTTAAGGGAGCACAGTGGAGGTAGAGCAGTACAGTGTTAAGGCATGAGAAGGAAGCCAGGGAAAAAAAATTGAAGCAAAGTGAATGAAGGCTAGGAAGCATAGTTTTAGGTGAGGAAGTACTCATGCATACTGATGATAGGGTAACAAGAAGAAAGAAATTATAGTGAAGGTGTATAGAGATTAAAAGCAATTGTAGTGAAGCTGTGATACTAGAAAATTGGGAAGCATTTTAAAGTTAGTACAGGTTGACATTCAAAAATCCGGCCATTGAAAATCCGGTTCCTTCAGATTTCCAGCATGGATTTCGGAGCGCATTTTCAAATTTACTGTGTTGGCGCGCCACTGTTTTCTGGAGGCGCCGTTTATGTTTTGATGGCGCTGTACTCCAGGACAACTGGGCCTTGATAGCAGGCTGTGAAGCCTATGCCCAGAGTCAGACACAAAAAAAAAAAAAAAAAAAAAAATCAGCTGTTGGGTCTTGCTTGCACCTGCTAACAGGCATTCCTGCTCATTCCTTCTCATTTTATCATTTATTTGCTGCTGTACAGCCCCATTATGGATTCAGCAAAGAAAAGAGGTGGCGTAAAACATAAACATTGTGCGTTGTCGATCGCAGAGAAAGTGGAAATGCTAAAAAAACTTAATAGCGGCGTGTCTGTGCGAACCATTTGTGGAACATACGTGTAGAACTATTTTATTTAGTTGATGAACATTAAAATTTCATTTTCTTTTCATTTAGTGTTTAATTTTCTTTCTTTAAAGGACTGTACAGGTAGTGATTTTCTGTTAAATATATACAGCATATACTGTATAACCATAAAAAATCCGGCATTTTCGAAAATCCGGCACTCCTCAGGTCCGGAGGTTGCCGGATTTTTGAATGTCAACCTGTCATGCACAGTAAGCAGAGTACAGAATAAGTAAAGCAGGGCCTCAAAACCTTGGTACAGTACTAAGGTTTAAAGAAATAGGGATTTCTGATAAATTTACACAGTGAAAGTTGCAGACATAGTAAGTTTATATATGCTATTTGTGCTTGTGGCATAGGCTTGGATGTGTATTGGTGAGTGGTCTTCAGTTCTAGCAGTAAGTTTCTGATTCTCTCTCACTGAAAATGTTGTTGTTCCAATGCAGGAACATCTGAGCTGACCTGATGTACTTTTACTGCAGCTACATGTGGAGAGGATGGAGAGTGAAAGACTGACGAGGAGAGTGTTTGTGAGTGAGGTGGAGGGGGCGAGAGGGAGGTGGAGGGGGCGAGAGGGAGGGGGAGGCCGAGGATGAGATGGAGGGATGGAGTGGAGAGGTATATGAGAGAGGGGGGTGTGAGTTGGGAGCGTGGTAGTGAAATGGCAGGGGACAGAGTGACATGGAGGCGATTTGTTTGTGGCCACCCTGTGCAGGATTGAGGCGTCTGGCAATAGATAGATAGAGAAGTATTAAAGTAGTTACATTTTGATCCTCAGCAAAAAAAAAATAAATAAATAATAATACAGTAATAAATAAATAAATAAAGTCAGAATTGGTGAGAACATAACATGATATTACTAGAACTTGCAGGTCTATAAGGTCTAGCCAAAGGACTGGTACTTAAGTTTAATTGGCTAGCATTTGAGGTAAAGGATTGAGCAGTTATTGCTTGGTGCGATGAAGCAAGATGATACTAAGACAGCTCTGAAAAGATGGAACTGGGCATAAGCATTTCAGTTCCTGGAAGGTCCTTCTGCCACAAATGGTGGGGTAAATTTTTCAGACCCTTAACTCTCCCCCCCCCCTCCTCCTCCCATTCAGAAAAAATCCTAGACACAGCACTTGGTTGAGGGACCTATTATTGGTCAGGCAAATGGTTGTATTGGTGCTACTACATGAAGACATCCATCTTCAGCACCCATGTAATATTGGCAATAAAAGGGTGCACAAGAGGTGCAGTGGTAGCAGAAGTAAGCTGTAGTATGTGGCAGAATTGTTCCTTCATTTTTTCCTCTTCCTTCTGCCTATCGTGACTTTACACTCCTTCTTCTGTCTTTCTTTCCTTCATTCTTTCCTCTTCCTTCTGCCTATGGGTGATTCTACACTGAGTGACAAGCCAAATGGTTGCCTGTATGCCAGGAAACCATTTACTATGCAGGGTGGTAACCATATAACCAAATTATGGCACCTGGTGGTTTTGTGGGTAATTGAGGTGAACTGATTGGATTGGGCCTGTGTAGGTTTATATCCAAGGAGTGGTTGGGGTTTATTGCTCATGTAACGCCACTCAGGGATGAGTGAGGCTGGTCACTCTCATCTTAAATGTTAGAATCAACTTTCCTAGCCCCAGTCTCCTATGTTGCTCATGAGGCAACATAGGATTGGATGATGGGTGGCCAAGGAAAGAGGATCACAGTAAATTTACTTTAACCTGACAAAGTACTTGTAATGAATGCATACATAAAGAGGTGCATTGGTGTCAGAAGTAGGATGTGGTAGAGTTTGTGTTATGTGTGTAGATGAACAAGGAAAGAGGGCTGCACATGTCAGGATAGACTTTGCCGATATGTATTGTAGTGTGTAGTGGAAATTTTCAAATGTGGGTGATGAGATTTGTTTTTGTTCTTGAATAATCCCAGTGTGTCTGGCTGAACAGACCCTTCAACCACAGGGAAGCAACTGCCCCTATGGGGTTGTTTCATAGGTTCCCTTCACCCCTATGGGATTGTTTCATAGGTTCCCTTCACCCCTGTGGGGTTGTTTTATAGGTTCCCTTCACCCCTATGGGTTGTTTCATAGGTTCCCTTCACCCCTATGGGGTTGTTTCATAGGTTCTCTTCACCGTGCTTGTTGTCAGCATTTTAGGCTGACGTGTGTTGTGCGGTGCTCCATAATGTAGTTTATGATGTGTGGTCCTATCCTACAAATAGGTGCATCTCACTGTTATTCCACCCAGCATGAATCTGAGCTGGTAACTAAGGAGGGCAGGGTGATGTGTACACTGATTTAAGCTTATCCAGTTGAACTTGATCAGTTCTTTTTAAGGATACCTCAGATGGTTGGATGTTAGGGAAGGGAGCTTGTATTATAATGCTCTTGTCAAGTTAGTGCATTGCCTTGCATGTGAAAAGAATACATAAATTTGTTGTATTGATGGTGATGGAATGAATGGAGGTGCATTGTTGTTTGAAGAGAGTGTGATAATGTTGTCATAATTGTTCTGTGTCCAGTTGTGTTGTGATCTGTACTGGGGGGAACTGAATCTATCTTCACTGATTTTGTTAGGAGGAAGATGAAGAAACTACACCATTACCTCATAATATTTAAGACGACTTTTCCCTTTACAGTACACCGAGGGAGAATTGTTTACTTTGTGAGAAGTGTTGTGTGTTATGGTATTGAAACATTGGCAATGAAGGAAAGGATGTGTGTTTAGGTTTGACCATGCAGAAATGGGAATGATCCTACAGTAGTTCATTTGCCTTAACTAAACGCAGACTTTAGTTCGCTCTCAATTTCTTCCCTGTATGTCAAAATTGAAAAATAATATTGTGGCCACTCTGTTGCACTCCCTCATGACCTGCACTATATTTTGTGTTGATCTCTTACTGAAGCCATTTGGAGATTGGAGAGATGCTAATTTTACACTTAGCTGTAGTGAACTAAGAGTAGATGGATGTGTAGTGCATCTCTTAATGACTGGATGAATATTCTCAGTCTGTATTTAACTTCTGACTCCTATTCCTCAAAGTGCTGTGCATCCAGGTTTATGCTGAAATGAATGATTCCTAAATTTGACAGTACTTTTTCATTTTTTCTTGGAAAGGATAACCTAATAGACTTGCATCTTTTGGTCCTTTCTTTGGTACATAAAAATAAGGTATAGTTGTAAATGAGAAGCTAAGAGATGGGCTGAGAATTGAAATAGTTGATGCTGTTATGTGAAAAGGGAGACTGAGGTGGTTTGGACATGTAGGAAAGTGGAGGATGAATATTGATTGAAAAGATAAATGGGTGAATGTGGAAGTTAGAGCACCAAAACCTAGACCTAAGAAGACATGGGATGAGGCCCTTCAGAATGACCTGTCCTAACCCTAATCCTAACTTCTGCTTACCAAATCAGATGTGATAAAAGCTGACAAAATTTTTAATGGCCAATATATCAAAAAAGACACGTTGTAGAGCGAAAGAGTTGAAATTTTTTCTCCCTGTCGCTCCCTATCTTATTCTGAACTAATCCTAACCCTAGTACCAGCATCCACCAGCCTAACTGAGCATAAGTTAAACCATTAATGATCAGTATCTTGGAAACGGTGTGTTGTAGAGTGAAACTGATGAAATATCTTACCCCAAGAGCTCCTACTTCCATCCTCTGTAACCATTTTGTAAGCAATTCTAACTTTGCCCTAACCCTAATGGCTCTTAACCCTCCTTACTGAACTTAACCAATACTCTGTTCTTGCTACCACCAGATTACTATACATGATCTCATCTGGCAGACCTCTTACTTTCAATATCATTTCTGTCTTAACCTTCATACTGCCACTAGGAAAAAGACACTGGTTAGTGTTGAGGTACTGCTGTGGTTTGTTTTTCATGTGTACATTGAAGCATTCCACTAGGTCAGCTTTGTGTTCTCCAACAGAAATGACTTACTTCCAGCTAATAGAAACCATCTGGTATGGTTTTACTTGGTACACAGCTGTATAATCTGAGTTTCTATGAATCCTTGTTTGGGCCTTAATGCTTTCCCTCAAACACTTGTCATATACAGTGAATTGGACCAGAACTGCAACCTACATTCATGGCTAGTTTGAGCACTCTGTTCAGGTACTGTGCTCTGAGTTGGGCAAATGTCACATACCTCAAGTGTGACCTTGGCTCTGACATTGTTTGTACCAATGCTGACCCATCAATAACGAGTGTATGTCAAGTTTCCAGTACTGGCTTGATGTATTCCATCATAATTTCCTCCTAGTTTATGGAGGAAATAACTTTTCATGCAGATGTTCACAATGCCATTATCTGTGAATAGACTGTGGGGGCCAAGGGCATTTTTGAAGGGCATCACTCTGGTAAAGAGTACATGCATCTGAGAGTTCTGTGCAGGAAGTCACATATATATCTGTTCACCATTCATGCTGACTGATTTCCTCCTGACTTTGACCTTCTGCATGTCAGACATTGTCCGAATGTCGGCCTGTTACATTGGGTCAGTCTCTTTATTGTCCAGAGCTCCAAGAATGCTGTTCTTAGTGATTGGTGATGCAGTGACACCTGTGGCTGTATTACCAATTTGTCTGGTTGCTCAGACTGAAAGGGTCAGTGTAGGGACTGACAAACATTACCTTCTGTTTTGAAATATTATCGTTCCATTTCTTTACTGGTGACTCAGTCATTGAGTGGTGTCTTGCTTGGCATTGCCTATAAACCATGGAGACTTTCCTGGAATTTTGAAGCATATTGAGCTGTTATTGGCCTTACCATGGAACTAGTGATTTTTCACTGAGGGTGAATCCTATGATCCCCTCTCCACCCTTCAGGTTCTTGTTTTCTGTAGTCTCAAGGGCACAGTCTATCCACACTAAATTGAACTGACGATCAGTGTGCTTGGTAACAAAGCTGCCGATATGAAATTCTTCCTGGATAGTTAAAGGGAGGTCCTTCACACTCAAGACCGATGCATAGAGGTAGTGAGCGTAGTTTGTTTGGTTTGCTGCAAACAACAGAGGCAAGACTGCAGCTGTGGAAGACTGGCATACCTCTTGGTGCCCTGTACTAGAGAAGCTTATGAAGTTTCAGAGGCAGCATCACTCTGTAGTGGAACAACAGCTGAAATGTTGGAAACTTATTCAGGGGAGGTTGAAGTGAAAAGGTTGTCCATGTCTCAGAAATGGTGCATTGTAGAGCAAAATTGATGAAGTTTGCTTTCAAATCCCATCCCTTTTCACCATTTCCTAAGTAATCCCAACCTCTTCATGCCCTAATATTAACAGCTCCTAACTCTCCTGACCAAACCTAACCGATCTTTTCCTGCTACTACCAGTTTACTTTTATTTGGCCCAGTCAAGAATGGCTGAAGTGAAAAGGTTGTGGTCCCAAGCTTAACTGAACAAGAACCCACTGGACTGCAGGCTGACACTGCCTTTTTCCTGCAGTCCACCAGCTTTAGTTTGGGGGATTAGGTGGGAGTTCAGGATGTTTGTACAGCCAGACAGCAAAGCTTCCAGATTGTATCAGTGCCTCCACATGAAGGCAACCCTCTCCAACAGGGAACAGGTCTGTCACAAGCAAACAAAAGCCTGACACAGTATAACAAGTGAGCCTCCCAGGTGTTAATTGTAAATCTGCCCTAAGTTTGTGATAGACTTTAAAAATACCTGCTTGCAGAATGGTAACATTTCTACTGGGTCTCTTGTACTGTCACTGAGCTTATTGAAATAAGCTCCAAAAGGCTGGACATCTGGACCAAGTTAAGGTGAAAGAAGTATAGTACAGCTTTTGAAAGTAAACACTAGAATATGATACTAGTCATGAGTAGTGTTATGGAAAGGATGTTGAGCCACAGAATTGTCTTAATGTATCACTGAGCATTGAGAAATAAGCTTCAGAGACTGAAAATGGACCATGTTAAGTCTAGTACAATTTATGAAGGAGTACCAGTAGAATATGATGCTAGTCATGCAGAAGTGTTACGATATGGATGTAGAGTTATAGAATTTTCTTATTCTCTCATTGAGCCATGTGAATTTAGCTTCAAAATGATGAGACTCTGAGCTAAGTTAAGGTAAAAGAAGTACATTGCAGCTTTTGAAAGTAAATCCATTGTGTCCTGGCATCTTGAAAGTGATGGGTTCTGAATTTGGCTCCTGTTTGTTTTCTTTTATAGGGAACAACTTTGCAGGCTTCTGGCCTTGAGTTCCTACTTCTGCATTATAAAAATATGAGGTTAGTCATGAAGAAGTGTAAGGGAAAGAATGTAGAGCCGTAAAATTGTTTAAGTCATTTAGCTACAGGTTTGTGAAATAGACTTCAGAAGACCAAACATCTGGGCTAGTTTAAAGTGACAGAATTATAGCAGTTTTTTATGGTAAACAGAGCAGCCATAGGAAAATTCAGTGATATGAATGTAGGTCTTTGAGACTGAGGGTGGTTTTTGTTGTGTATCTCTCGCCATTTTCTGGTGATAATTCAGCTTAATATATTGGCCAAGTTGACTTTCTACAAACTGAATAAAATCAGGCATGGTAAGCTGGAAAAGAATTTGAAGGCCTTATTCTCGGCCAAAACATTAATTGCAAGAGTTCAACATTTTTGGTGCCCACTTGGTGGTGACCATCATCCACTCACTCAGTGTAGTGCTGCCTACTTCTTCCTTCACTTGTAATTTTTTTCTGTGTCTGTCCTCCTCTTTTCCTGTTTTACTAATCTTTCCTGTCACTTTTTATTACTCATCTTTCTATTTTAGGTGGCTTTACATTGAGTGACAAGCCTAATGGTTTCTTGTAAGCCAGGAAACCATTTATAATGCTGGATAAAAACCATATAACCAACTCTTACGTGTTCCCTACGTGCCAGCAAGTGGGTTGGCAAAGGTTTATTGTGCCTTCCCGGAAAATAACTAAATGCGAGCTAAAACTGCCATCTTCCTGCAGACCACAATCCTCCTTAAGTGTAATAGGAAGTTGGTGGACATTGGTATTACTGGGCAACTCCACCATGCAGCCATATTGGTGCCACTTCATGAAGACATACCCTCTCCAGCCTGATAGATTTGTGTGTGTGTGTGTGTGTGAGATTTGATACAACCTTACCCATTCCGTATGAGAGGTCCTTCCTAGTTTAAATATAATTGTCTGTTAGTTTGGCCATGTGGAGAGAAAAAAGAAAGCTACTGACTAGGAGAGTGTAGCACGTGAGGTGGAGGCGTGACTGAGGATGAGATGGAAGGATGGGCTGGAGAGACACTATATGAATGAGGGAGTTTGAGTTAGAGAAAGAGATGGCTGATGGCAGGAGACAAATTGACATGGGGCAATTTATTTGTTACCACCTCTTCCAGGATTAAAGCATCCATCGAGAGTGAGAGACTGACGAGGAGAGTGTATGTGAGTGAGGTGGAGGAGGGGAGAGGGAGGGGGAGGCCAAGGATGAGATGGAGGGATGGAGTGGAGAGGTATATGAGAGAGGGGGGTGTGAGCTGGGAGCAGGGCAGTGAAATGGTGGGGGACAGGACAACATGGAGACGATTTGTTTGTGGCCACCCCTTATGGGATTAAGGCGTTTGGCAATAGATAGATAGGCAAATAGATTGGACAGGCTTAAGTTTCCCTTTTACTCTAGTCCATCCTCCTCCTCTTAAGGGATAGGGAAGTAGTTGGGGGATCTGTGTATAATTGGATAATGCAGTTACCCTGTTATAATCAGTTTCAAGACATGAAGGAGGCCTTCTCCAAAATCATTATAAGGCCAGAACAACAGTCATACAATAAATAAAGAGCATAGACAAATAATCATAAATAAATTTAAAAAAAAACATTTTTGTCCTTTTTTGTATTTATATACAAAAAAGGACAAATAAACATAAGTAGAGAACAGACAGTCATAAAAGAAATAGAAAACAATAAATAACCATGAAAAAGCAGGGACATAATACTGTTGCTTCTGTACGAGTACTTATGAACTTAACTGGGACTGGCTTGGCCCATAATTCAGAAAGTTAGAGCATGAAATTTACCAGTACTCTTTTACTCTTGACAAAAATAATCATTGGTGAAAAAGTGAACTCTGGTAGCAATTGAAGCACAGTACCAGTGTTTTTTATTTTTTTTTTTTATTTTTTTTTTTAAGCCTTACAGCACAATATGTACAATGTTTGGTAGATAAAATGCACCAGCTGTAACTCAACAGGCTTCCTAAAAAGCATGTAAAAAGCTCCAAACATGAATGTTTGCGAGTTGGGTTGCAACTGTATAGACAATGTTAAAAACTTTGTGAGTCATCAGCATGTGTGTTTGTGTGCTGGAGTTTGTGGGTGACTGTGACAGCTGTATTATAATTCTTTTATATTAAATTGGCCTAAATGCCAGTGTTTGCTTTGTAGCTTAGTCTCTGTAGCTCATTGGCAGAAAAAGACAATGCTTTTGCTCGACCTCTTATCCACAGTACTTCTTCATGACTATGATCATGCAGGCAGCCTTCCCAAGTTCAAACTTCTAAGCATGAAATATGTCCAGTGTTCATGTGCATTAAACTAGCTGCCCAAACATGGCTGTTTATGAATTGTACCATTTGTTTAATTGGTGCTCAGACAGCATATGGCAATCCACATGCAGTCCCTAAATTAATTGCAGGCTGACAGTGCATGTGTTTTTAGACTACACTGATTTGAAGTTTTAATTCTTGACAGTGGCCACCAAAATGCAACCTACTGGTAGTTTTGAATGTGGTGTTCCAAAAATAGAAATATGTGAAACTTACTGTTTGTACAAACAGTTGAAAGTCAGTACATTTTTACATAAGTTAGACAAGGCTGTGCAACCTGTTCTCAAGAATCCATTTTGGTGTTGTAGGTATAATATGTTATAACAAAGTAATGAAAAGCTTTTTTAGTTTATGGTGAATCTGATTAAGAGAATTGTCTAATGAAAGTCACTGCAGTGTTAAGTCAGCTGATTACTGTATGTCGCTGGGTTTTAAGTATTGCAAGAAAAGTGAAATCATTTTATTGCTCTGATAAAGTATCCTTGCCTTTTTCAGTCACCTTAATTTGATTATCCTTATTCATGAAAATGGAAACAAGAAATTTTGATTGAAAAGGAGACTTAAGTTTCAGAGTGAATGGAAGGGCTAGTTGCATTTCATTCGTTCGTTTCATCCGTTTATACATGCTCCAACATACTTGCATGCATCAGCCTTAGTCACCAAGTGGCGGCTGTCCATGCTGCTTGATGGACTGAGAAAAAAATGTATTATTTGAATCCATCCTAGAGTACACCCTTCTAAAGTTCAGTTATTTCTAAAATTTAAACACAGCTTCAACCCAAGAAGTTTGAACTTGGTAAGGTTGACCATCTTGTAGTCTTATTCTGTTATTACAATTCTGATTGCAGCATGAAATGATGGCATATTTAGGCCAATTAAAAATAAAAGGAGTTTAGGTACTGTAAATGTGTAAAATTCAGCTGTACTCTACCTTTTTGTTGGCTTCATAGGGCTGCAGCTCAAGCTGTTTTAGGGTCCTGATGGGCACAGATCTTAATGTCTTGTTTCCTTATCAGACTCCATCATGCATGCGTCAGCCTTGGTCACCTGATGGCAACTCTTCATGCTGCTCGATTTCTTGCAGCCTTTCTGTTCAGTCATTGATCCCTGGTGTCACCCTGATGTTGTGCCAGTCTATTTTTGGTGTACCTGTCATAGTAGACATAGCACATTGCTGTTAGTTAATGGGTTACAGGACTTTTCATTAGACTCTTTTTCATTCAGTCATTTTTCCTAGTATTGTTTGAGGGAAATTGTATGGTAATTTTCATTCATAGGTTACAGCATTGACTTAACTTTGGTTTTTGTCCATTTTCAGCATATTTCCCTTAGGTGAATAGTGATTAAGACAGTGCTGCAGCTCTACACCCTTTTTGTAACTTTTCTTAAAGTGACTAGCACCATAAACTAGTGTTAATATCTTGCACAGGAACAGCTGATTGCCAGAACAAGAGTACAGTATTTTACTCTAGGTTTGTTCTCATTCCATAACACCAGCACCATTAGTTACAGGTCATTGACATAAATGTATTTTGCTATAGGTGTTATCTCATTCCATAACCCATCCAGTAGTCAGTAGCACATTATGTTACAGGTTGTGCCAGATTAAGAGTGCATGTTACTATAGGCTAGATCTCATTCCATAACACTTCAAGTAGTCACCAGCACCATATGTTACAAAGCACCATATGTTGCAGGTCATTGGCAGAATAAGACATTTTTTCATTACTTTCACCATACCTTAGAGTCAATTTGTTGTCACAGCTTACCCTTCAAGATGGAGAGATGGCAGTTTTAGGCATAGTTAAAGAGCAGAGCACAGATAAAGCCTTTCCATGCACCAGCACTTCACTCTGTGAGAGCCAACGGCCAAATGATTTGCCTGACTCATTGCAGACTCAGGTTTGAAGCTTCACTCATTCCCAGTTCCATGTCAGTGAAGCATAATGCCCATATAAAATAGACACTCTGAACAGGGATTCATTTTACTTGAAGCTTCAGATCAGCTTCATCAGTCAGTATCTCTGTCCTTTCTACCTATCTCCATATTTAGGTGAGAGTAAAGGTCAGAGTAATGATAATGATGATATTTATCCTGCTTCTTTATCCCCCCTTTCCTTGATTTAGGTGGTTATACCTATTTTCCCTCAGTAGATCTGTTTCTCCCCCTTTTATCCATTTTCCCCCACACTTTTGTATCCCCCCTCCAGTGGTTTATTGTCCCCCAGTGGGCCTACTTTCTCCAATGGACCTATTTCCCCCAAGAACCCATTTTTCCTCAGCCCTATTTCACCTTGCACCTTCTCTCCCCATGGACCTGTTTTGACCCAGGGACCTGTTTGTATCTGTGGACCTGTTTTTTTACCCATGGACCTATTTTATTCCCTCCCATGGACCTTTTTACCCATGGACCTATTTTTACCCATGGACCTATTCTTACCCATGGACCTATTTTTTCCCCTCATGGACCTATTTTATTTCCTCATGGACCTATTTTTACCCATGGACCTATTTCATTTTCTCTCATGGACCTGTTTTTACCCATGGACCTATTTTATTTCCACTCATGGACTTACTTGTCACTCATGGACCTATTTTCTCCCATGGACTGGTTTTGTTTCCACTCATGGACTTACTCTTACTCATGGACCTATTTTATTTTCACTCATGGACCTATATCCACTCATGGACCTATATTATTTCTTCTCATGACTAACTGTCACTCATGGACCTGTTGTCATCGATGGACCTGTTTTATTTCTTCATGGATTTATTTTCATCTATGGACCTATTTTATTTTCACTCATGGATTTATTGTCACTCATGGATCAGTTTTATTTTCACTTATGGATTTATTGCCACTCATGGACCTATTTTATTTCCTCTCATGGATCTGTTTTTACCCATGGACTTATTTCATTTTCACTCATGGATTTATTGTCACCTGTGGACTTTTCTTCACCATTGCATGTATTCCCTTCTTGCAGTTTCCTTTAGACCAGACCTTTCTTCACCATTGCACGTATTCCCTTCTTGCACTTTCCTTTAGACCTATTCTCCCCATTGTGAAGCAACTGTATCTTTTGTGGACCTATATCCTTCCTTGGATCTATTTTTGACATTGGACCAGTGTTCTCACGTGGGTCCCTTTCCCTCAAGAACCTGTTCCTCCTTGGATCTTTCTCTCTCTCACCACACTCACACTCACTGTAGTATTGTGTACAGTGACAGTATTCTAGATAGAGCAGCTGCAGTTTTACATATACAAAGGTCCGATATCTATTTCCTTGCCTCATGAAGGGAGAAAGGTGGACTGGAAGAGGAAGATAGCTTAAGTCAGCAGTCCACTAGGTTCACAGTTCAGATTAGCCTTGGGTTGTAACTGCTACTACTATACTACCCTCAGCATACATACCTGTGACTTTCTTCAGCCAGTCACCCTCCCCCTTCCTTTCAAGATATCCAAACGTACCAGTTTACATCTCATCCCTTATGGTACTTCTCCCAGTTCTTTCACAGCACGCTTTTCGCAGATCTGTCCGACCTTTAGACCCAACAGTTCTTCGTACGCTTTTACTTGGCAAGAGGTTTTCCCTCTTGCAGCATATTTTCCTTAGCTCATTGGCAGTAGTACCACCACATGAAGGCATCCCCCACTGTCACTGGTTTACACTTCCCAGACCAACACAGCTGATAGGTGGAGGGGCTGGTTGTGTAGGAAGTATTTTTGAATGATGGTATAGGGTGTTGAAAATGGATGACATTTCATAGGTAATACTGAAAGTTCATATGTTTATTTATTTATTTATTTTCTTTACAATGATTTACAGAAAAAAATGGATGTTAAAGCTCCTTCGGTGCATATAAATGCTGATTTGGCAGTGTCACCAAGTTTTCAGTTCTAGATGTTTGAAAAAGGTGTGAAATATTGATACATATTGGTGACATCGTTTTGAGGCCCCAGGTTCATATGTAAGATAGAAGCAGTGGACTGGAGGCTGAAATTGCCCTTCTGCAGCCCACCACACTCATTCATGGAATAGGGAAATGGTTGAGGCATGTTAGTATAACCAGGCAGTAGTAGTAGTTGTTCCCTAGGCAGTCTGGCCGAACAGCCCTGAATCCCTAAGGAAGGCCACGGCCGAGACCGGGCTTTCCCACAGAGCTCTCAAGGAGTGTATGTTTTATTGTTGGCATAGGTGATTGTGTGCAATGCAGTCTTCCATGATGTGCTTAATAGTATGAGGTGCTGGTTACATCCTGGACAGGCGTCAGCAACGGAGTCATCCAGCCTCTTCTGATAACTTAAGTGGGCTGGCTGATGCCCACATCTCAGCCTGGCCAGGTGGACCCTGTCCTCACGAGGGAGAGGATTCAGAAGGATGGATATCAGAGGGCCATGCATGCAGCTGTGTTGTCTTTAAGTGACTGTATGGAACGGCGAGTGATCTGAATATGGATATGCTTCTGGAAGCTTGTCTGAGTCATGTGGGGGGGGGGAAGAGATGTCAGTATTTGTGTATGATATTGTGTACTGGGTGTTGTTTTGATGTTCCTTGGTGTGTGCAGATGTGCTGCCATGTAGTATAGTGGAGGTTGTGGGTTTGTGGAGGCTGCAATGAGAATTTGGGTGCCTCTCATGTCTAGGTGATCCTTGACTTTGAGGACTTTGATTTCTTGGTGTAGGTGGTCTGTAGGTGTAGTAGCTGTGCAGCATGTGATTATTATTTGGACCTTGTTTTGTATGGTCTGAAGAGTGTTATAGTGTGTTTTAGTGAGGTTAGGAGCCCAAGCAGGGCTTGGATAACTGAACACATATATTGTTTGTATACTGTGGTGGTGGTTTCTTTTTTGTGTCCAAATGTTGTATGGGCACGAAGCTGGGTGCTGGGGTTATGATTGAGGTACAAGGAATTAATTTTTACCTGGTGTAGTTGGTGTATGGACTTCTTTCAATTTTTTTCCTTCCTTTGTTCATCTTTCAAGGCGCTGCAAATGGCTGGGGCCCGTAAAGGTTTGCATCTGAGGGGTAGTTGGGGTTTACTGCTCACATTATGCCACTCAGGTAAGTGGGAGGCTTGTCACTTTGGCTTTGAATATCGAACTAAGCGGCATATCCCCGGGTCAGTACGTTTCTGAGGAGGCAAAAAAAAAAAAAAAAAAAAAAGAATGATGGATAAACTGACAGATAGATAGATAAATTAATGGATAGGTAGATAGCTAGATAGATAGATGAATGAACAGATAAATAGAGATATAGATAGAATTAATATTAGGAAAAGATTAAAACACCTGCCTCAATCAATTCCACACCCACCATCTTTATTAGTAAATTTTATGGATATGAAAAATGACAGTTTCATCTCTCTCACCCCTACCTTCCTCTCACCTCCCCTGTCCCCTCTCATCCCTTTCCCCCATTTCCCTCCCTCCCCCCTTAAACCTTCATAGCTCCTCTCATCTTCCTTGCATCCTTTCTTATCCCCCCAAATACCATCCTTTCCCCCATCCCTTCCTTTCTCCCACCTCCTCCCAGGTGTCTAGGTGTTATTTTATTTTTGATGTTTGTGATGTGTTGTTTAACCCGCCGAGTCCCACTGACGTACAATGCACATCGCCACTTTTTTCCGCGGACAGACCCAACCACGTGCATCGTACGTCACTCAACTGCAAGGCCCATTGTGTGCACATTTTTCAACATTCGCTGGTGATTTTTGGTAGGCATATGTGGGAGACCTTCCTCTACCTGCTGTCAAGCGGGGATACTGCCTGGCCCCACCTACTCCCCCCTCCCCCCCTCCCCCAGACTGGGCAATTCACCGGTTAGGAGCAACCTGGCCAGTAAATGTATGTTGCCCCACGGTCTCTCCAATGACGAAATTCACGGTGAAAGTGATTCCTGAGGTGGAGGACAAAGAAGTTAGAGGTAGAAACAAACAGAAGTGATGAGGTGGTAATGTCGTAAAGAAAGGTGCCATATACTGGGGTTTTGGATGAGTGAACAATGCTTATAATGCCTATATTATTGTGTGAAAACCAATATAGACTTGTACTACACATAAATTCGTACCAAATAAGTAAAATAAATATGTAATTTTATGTGGCTTGAATTAGTTAACCCTTCCATAGTTCGTTTTCTTTAGCCAGGTATCCTGAAGAAGAGGGAAAATGTAAAGCTGACTCATCATCTGTAGCACCATTTCTAGCTTCAGGAGGGCGATTTCTCTATGAATTTTTGATGTTTCTCACCAAAAGCGAAGGTTTCAGCCAAATAACAAAAAGTCGAAAATCAGTCGGAATCTGGGGGTAGGCTGGGTAAAAAACCAGTCGGGATTGGGCGGGTTAAATGACATTGATGTATTGTATGTTACACCAAGGATTTTGTGTGTGTGTGTGGTAGGGGAGTGTTGTTTATGGTGAGATGTGGAATGTGACTGTGTTCTTCTGTCCAGTTTGTGAGAAGGGTCACTGTAGATTTGGCTGGGGCTATTTTGAGCCTGTTTGTAGTGAACCATTCGTGTAGTGTGTTGAGGTAAGGTTGGAGGATGTGTGCGGCTGTGTTTGCATTTTGGTGTGTTTTGTAAGTGTTATGTCATCTGAATAGGAGGCTATGTGTATTTGTGGTGTGTGGGGTGTGGGTATGTCATCCATGTATAGGTTAAAGAGTGTAGGGGACAAAACAGAGCTTTGGGGGATGCCATTTGTGAAGTTTCTGATGTTCAAAGACTAACCAGCAAAAGTTACATGTGCACATCTGCCTGCCAAGTAGTTTGCCAGCCATCTTTTTGTGTTAATGTGCATGTTTGTGTTGAATATTTTGTTTGTGAGGTTGTGGTAGGGGATGGAATCAAAAGCTTTACCAATGTCTAGTGTGACAAGGAGTGTTCTGTATGGTGGCCTAGCTGAATTCATACCATCAAAAAAACTCTTTGTGTAAGTTCTGTAAGGAGAGTGTTTGTGGAGTGTAGTGGCTTGAAATTATATTGTGATGGGGCTAGGGGTGTGTGAGGTGTAACTAGTTGTAGTACCAGTCTTTCAGTGACTTTGGAGGGGGTGCAGAGGAGTGTGATGGGGCAGTGTGAGGAAGGCAATGTGGAATCTTTGTTGGGTTTGGAGATAGTGATGATAATGCCATGCTTCCAGATGTTGGGTATTATGTTGTGTGAGTAGGTGTAGTTTGATATGTTGGTGAGTGCTTGTATGCCTTGTGGTCCAGGGTGCATAACGTGTATGTTGCTTATGTCGTTTGGTCCACAGGCAGATGAGTGCTTGAGGTTGCTGATGATGTGCTTCATCTGGTTGTAAGTGAAAGGTGCAAAGTCTGGGTCTGTGGGGAACTGTCTCTTTTGTCGGATATGTCAGTTGTCACAATGGGGGTTTAGGTGGCTGACATGTGAAGAGTGATTGATGAGTGTTTGCTTGTTTTTTGTTTGAAAGTATGGTGTCTGTTGTTGTGATGGCAGTGTGTGATTGTGTAGTGTTGCTGTTGGAGAGTGTGATGCTGTTTAGTGTTTTGTAGAGTTTGCTGTTCTGATATTTTATTGTTTGAGTGTTGAGTTCTTGTATTTGTTGTTGTACAGTGTCATGTGTATGGGGTGTTGGGGAGTGTCGTAATGTGTCCCATTATCTGATGAGACCTTGAATTTCTGGTGTGAAGTTGGGGTTGTGTCTTTTTCGGTTCCCTCTGGGGATGTCTTTTGTCTGCATTTTGTATACAGTAATTGTATTGATTGTGTGCACAGCAGTGTTGATGTTTGTGATAAATGTACTGTTTAATGTTTCAAAGTGTTGTTCTGTTTCAACTGTGAAGGCCTCCCAGTTGGCTGTCTTATAATTAGTGTATGTGTGTCTGTGGCCAGCTGGGGTGATTCTGGTTTTGGTAATGATGATGATCGGGAGGTGATCATAGCCAAAGGTTCTGACCACTCTCCAGGATGTTGTGGGGGTGAGGTTTGGGGAGCAGAAGGTGATGTCTGGGGACGATGGGAGAAAGAGGGCTTGGTGTGGGATATTGGTATGCTGATTGGGATTATTGAGTATGAAAAGATGTTCTGCTTGAGTTTGTACTGCCAGCCCTCTGTCTGTATCAGGATTTTTGCCATACCAGGCTGACGTCTTGGCACTGAAATCACCACTCAGGATGATGTTGGGAATGGTAGTGATGTGGTGTATTTGTGGAGAGTAATTGTGTGGTACTGTGGGGGATGACTGGGGGGGAATGAATATGTTGGTGATTGTTGTATGTGATTTGTTACCAGTGCATATTTTAATTGACTATTTCTGTTGTAGTGTCATGTGAGGGGAGAAGTCACTTTGTGTGTGCACTGGTATCTGAAAAGTTGATGGATTTGTGTCCCAGGGTGATGAGTCCACTGCCACCGCCGTCGGCCCGGTCTTGTCTGATGGTGGTGAAATTATGAAATGTAGATGTTTTTTGTGTTATGCACAGTTTTGTGTCTTGTAAGATGGCAGTGTGTATGTTATTTTGTTTGATGAATTGTGTGAGTTCTTGTTTTTTGGTGTTTATGCCATCTGTGTTTAATTGGAGGATGTTTATGTTATGTGTGCGATGTGTGTTGGGTGCTGCAGCACAGAGGGGAGGTGGTGGTATGGGTGGAGGGTAGGATAAGGTTGTGATGGAGGTAAGGGTTGGGGTGGGATAGGAGGGGTTAGGGGATTGGATGGTGTGGGAAGGATTGGTGGGTTATACTGAGGAGGTGTGGGGGGAAGTAGGAGTAGGGTTGGTGAGAGGCTTAGTGGGTGGGGGGAAGGAGCATAAGGAGCAGGTCCAGGTGTTTGTGTAGTGTTTTCTGGATGCAAGTGTTATGCAGGTGTAATGGGTCCAGTTCTGTTGGCTCGACGTGATAGGTTTTGAGCATGTTGTACATATGTATTTGTTGGTGGGTCCAGGGTTGCTTTCAATGTCCCCAGCGAGAAGAAGTCGTGGAGAAATGTCCACCAGATAGTCATTTCTCGGTGTAGAAAAAACGGTGTTGTTGTGCGTGATGTGTGGAGAGATGTGGTACTTGCCACGGCAACCGAAGCCTTTCCCAGGTTCTCGGGCCCTGTGAGGGGCCTTGGGGGTTTGCGGTGGTTTGACCCCCATACTCTCCTCTTCTCTTCAACAAGCTCTGGGGGGTAGACCCACGGCGAAGACGCCACTGCTCCAGGTCCATAACCAGGCAGTGGGACCACCTGGTTAGTGTATCCACTGAGCACTGAGGTCTTACTGTACAAGATGTTAAAAAAAAAATGGCTGTCTACATTTGAAAAAAAAAAAAAAATAGAAAACTGTTCAGCAATGTGTGTAGGTCTGTAAGCATTTGTATGTATCTAGTATACTTCAGAGTATTCTATTGTACATCATTATCATAAAATTTATATTATGTGTGTAGGAGCTCTGTAAGCATTTGTATGTACCCAGTATGTTATTTCTGAAGCATTTGTTGTTCATCATCATCATCATAAAATGTATATCATCATGGAAAGGTGTGAATGAAGACTGGGATGTGTGAAATCAATGGTTATCAGTACTGTATTTCATTAGGCTGCCTTGTTATACCCATACACTATACCATTTCCCAAGTGAATAATGCTGCATATTATAAAAGACTTACGGCTGTACGTTTTAATTTCCACATGCATTCCATTTAATGCACAGCTGATGTCTAACCATTTGTTAATGTTGTGGCCTAAGCGTCATTCGATATAAACCCGGTGTACCGCTGGTTGAAATGGTCCCCTCTGCGGTCCACCATTCTTCTTTTGAGGGATTGGTAGAGAGTTGAAGGGCATTTTGTATCATCATGCAGTATCCATTTTGTGGTCACTTTTTATTCTTTTTTCCCCAGGTTGAAGACAAACTATTGCTTAACCCTTAAACCACAGGGTTGTCGGAGGTGCGCCATTCCCATCCCGCGGGGATATTCGCGCTCCGACTGAATTTTTAAAAATATTTGCCAAAAATCATTTTTTAGTCCTAGAATATGGTAATTAAATATTTATATGGCACACACCTTCAACTTTCTCCTGAGATGCTTTTTTAGCACTCGTCGACTACCGTAGGACTTGTGGAGACTTCTGAAGTTGGGTAACTAAGTCTCCACTTTACACTTCCCGACTTCCCGTAATATGAATACCACTGCCAGATATTAACACTAGAAACACTATTCAATGATTTCCCAGTAGTTTGGAATCCATACTTAAAAAAAAAAACACTGTGAAAGCAATGTAAAATACGAGCACGTACGAGCCTCCCACTCACGCTAATTCGCCGCTGGTATTCTGTCATTTCTTACTCATATACACACTCACACTTTATTATTTCTAGTACTGTACTTTATTACGCTTATATATATCTACAGTCCTTTACTGCTTCCCACACGATGTTTAGTAGGGGTAGAGGTCACAAGGCCTTTTATAATAGGCGCAAAAGGGGCAGAAATGGAGGGGCTCGACTGCGATGTGATTTCATCGTGAAGGACGAGAGTGAACCGAATGTATGGTACATATCTCGGTAGCCAAGAGTTGAAAATGTTAACTGCTAATGTATATGCTAAGAAATAAGTCGTAGGAAATCTAGACAATACATAATAAATTAGGGAGTTCCAGGTGAATATAAATATCACTCAGGCTTCTCCCTTCCTTTCTTATATACATTTATATTACGAGAGTAGCTCATACGGCATATTTCATGGGGAAAAAAAGCAGGGGAAATTAGCGAACGAGTGCAGGTTGGATGTTGCCAAGTGATAATTAGCCAATTCCAGGTGTATGTCACTATCAATTACTTTATTTTATATATATATATATATTATTTTGTATAAGAATAGGGCATAAGGCTCATTTCAATGGATGAAAACAGTGGAAAAATCCGGGGAAGATTTACTTAGCGCAGAGCGGCTGAGCAGACGACATGAGAGGGTAATGGAGGGGAGTGTAGAATGGGGGAAAATGGCTAAATTGTCAACAATGGATGGGAGTACTGATGACATTAGCAGTTCTGACTATTGTTGGACATTGGCAGTGCTGATAGATGATACGAGTCACCACCTGAAAGCCCGGGCAAATTTTAAAAAACACAGAGTCACGGAAGTAACACCCTGCGGTATGATCCATTGCACCCAATCATCACGAAAGTGACGACCCGCGGTTTATGGGCTAAGAGTAATAGCACTCCAGTATTATATGTATATTTTTCTGGTAACTTTTTTTCATCATCCGAATTGCTTTTTCCTAGCTAAGGATGGAGAAACGTTTAATTACTTTTATACTTGTTGATTGTGATGCTGAAATGTTTTGTTAGAGGTCCTTGTGAAATGTAGTACTGTCACTGTACTGTTTACTTAATTTTCCTAACACAAGAGCAGAGAGAGAGAGGGATGTAGAGGTTTATCTGATTATATGACTGTGTTATGCACTGAGAGGAGTGTGGTGAATATAGGCAGAAAGGAGTACTTTGAGTGAAACTGAAGCGGAGAAGCTGAGAAAGAAGCAATGTCAGATGAATACTAGCTGAAGGTACTGGAGGAGTTAGTTAACACTAAGAATCTCCTTCGTTACTAGTCATATCAGGCCTTCAGTTTGTCTATATCCTGCCATCAAATGTTAGAATCTCCCTGGTTACTAGTCATATCAAATCTCCTTGGTTACTATAGTAGGACCACGGAATACTGGCCGGTCTGGCTGTGACCCGTCACCTTTACACTGTTGCCATACTCCCAACTGACCTCCCGTACAACCAAGGCTATTTTTAGAGATGGCCTTGGTACAGCCCCCCATTTACATCCTGCTCTCTCTCTCTCTCTCTCTCTCTCTCTCTCTGTGTGTGTGTGTGTGTGTGTGAGAGGGAGGATGCACTCTCATTAAGGGAGTATATGTGTAGCAAACCAGGTGGTGTGTGTGTGTGTGTGTGTGTGTGTGTGTGTGTGTGTATTTACCTAATTGTATTTACCTAATTGTGATATACAGGAAATGAGCTACGCTCGTGGGGTCCCGTCTCTGTTCCTCAATAAGTCAAATTTAGCTTTAAACTCGTTTAAGTTTTTAGACTGGACGATCTCTTTGTCCAGGCTATTCCACAGGTCTATACATCTATACGGAAAACTATATTTCTTGATGTCCTTCAAGCAGCGCGGCTTCTTCAGTTTCAGTCCATGTCCTCTTGTTGCTCTCTTATCCCATAAAAACAGATCTTCTCTATCAATTGTATCTACTCCCATCATGGTCCTGAACACTGCAATCATGTCACCCCTCTCTCTCCTTTCCTCTAAAGATGGCAAATCCAGCCTTTCTAGCCTCTCACTATATGACAGATCTGCCAAACTGGGGACCATCTTGGTTGCTGTTCTTTGTATTCTCTCAATCTTGTTTATATCTTTCTTTTTGTGTGGGGACCACACTACTGCCGCATATTCTAACCTGGGGCGGATCATGGCCACTATCAGTTTTTTCATCATCTCTTCATTCATGTAATGGAATGCCACTCTTATGTTGGTCAAGAGTTTATATGTCTCTCTAACTATCTTGTTGATGTGTTTTTCAGGTGACAAACTATCCTGGAACAGCACTCCTAAATCTTTCTCTTCTCTCGCTTTTGTGATTGGTTCATTACCCATCATATAGTTCAGTGATGGTCTCTTGGTGCTTTTACCCATTTCCAATATTTTACATTTTTTTGCGTTGAATTTCATTTCCCACATCCGGCTCCAGTCATGTATCCTATCCAGATCCTCCTGCAGCATTTTACAGTCCTCCTCAACCTCTACCTTCCTCAAGATCTTGGCATCATCAGCAAACAGACTTGCATAACTGTTTACTCCATCTACCATATCATTTATGTAAATCAGGAACATTACTGGTGCCAACACCGAGCCCTGTGGGACACCACTTGTTACTTCTCTCCATCCAGACATCCTGTCCTTTATTACTGTCCTCATTTGTCTGTCTCTCAAAAAGTCTTTCATCCATTCCAGGAGGTTACCCTTCAGTCCTCCTATATGCTCTAGTTTCCACATTAGTCTCTTATGGGGTACCTTGTCAAAGGCCTTCTCCAAATCTAAATATACACAATCCACCCAACCGTCTCTCTCCTGCAGCACATCAATCGCTCTTGAGTAAAAGCTCAACAAGTTGGAAACACATGACCTTCCACTTCTAAATCCAAACTGACTTTCAGTCAAAATATTCATCTCTTCCAGATATTTTATCCACCTATCTTTCAGAACCTTCTCACACAATTTTGCAACCATGCTGGTTAGGGACACTGGTCTATAGTTCAGGGGTTCTTCCTTGTTTCCTCTCTTATAAATTGGTACCACATTTGCTCTCTTCCATTCCCGAGGCACTTTCCCTTCTTCCAGCGAACACACAATTAAACTGTGAATCTTATCTGCCAGTTGGTCTCTGCATTCCTTCAGTACCCAATTTGAAATTCCATCTGGTCCTGGGGCTTTCCTTACATCTTGAGTTTCCAGTAATTTGTACACTTCCTGTACTTCCACTTTTATATCTTTTATCACTACACTCCTAGTCACTCCTTCCCCCTCCACAAACTCCCCTTCATTAGTAAAAACTGATTGGAAACGTTTGTTCATTATTTCAGCTTGCATTGCCGCATCATTATAGACCTCTCCTTCTACTTTCAGTTTGGTGATTCCTTCCTTTTGCTTCAATTTGCCATTAACAAATCTATAAAACAGTTTGGGTTCATCCTTACATTTGTCGATTATACCTTTTTCAAAGTTCCTTTCTTCCTCTCTACGAATTCTTGTATATTCATTTCTAGTTCTTTTATATTCTTCCTTTGTTCTGTTATTAC